>CABHPQ010167939.1:5124-49610 GCA_902168405.1 Peromyscus aztecus | reverse complement strand
CCATGCAGGGATGGGGAAATACCGAACATCCCACTAGATAAGGTGGCCAGATGTCCTTGGGCCTAGTACACACCTATTCCCCTTCTTACCAAGATACCCCTAGACAATTGTCAGCCAATTAGGGTCCTGAACCCTGGAAATACCTTTACCCCAATCTCTGCTATGATAAAAACCCCACCCCACCTGAGCTCTCTGCTCGCACCACTGCATCGGACAGACAGAGGGACCAAGCCCCAAAGTTTGAAATAAAGGCGCTTTGCTTTTATATGTGGGATTCGGTCTCTGTGGTGGTCTTTTGGGGGGTCCCCAAAATCTGGGCATAACAACACACACACACACACACACACACACACACACACACACACACACACACACACAAACACACTTTGTATCCTGATGAAAATCAAAAGGATTCTCCGCAGGGCCATTCTGTGTGGTTAGTCTCTATAATAGGGGAAACCAAACATTTTTATCTATGTTCACTGTTGATGTCTGAAGATAGGTGATGCCTGGCGTGGACCATTGCTGCTTGACGAAGTTCCAGCATTTCGATTTTGCAATCACATTTCTCCAGCACCCTTTTACGTTCATTTTTAATGGTTCTCACTATTATGCCTTTCCCTTTGGAATATTTTGTGTGGGCTTTGGTGAAGGATGAAAATGTGTACAATGGTAACCTCTTTAAACAAAATAATTCTTTGGAAAAAAAATCCCCACCACCGTAGAACCATAGAGTGTGATAACTCTTCCTACTCCCATACGAGTTAACATCAATCTGCTAGAAAATTTAGATAAGTAACATATGCTTGATAAATAAGATATATTTTATAATCAGGATTTATAAATTCATGAGGTTTACTCGGGTTCACAGTAATATTTGTCTATCTTCATCTTTGCACACTCAAAGTTTTAGCTATTTGGATTAACTAAGCCACACAAAAAACTGCAATATTCTATAATGGAGTGACTGATCCCCCAAGAAAGTCATTTTCCCAAGGTCAGGCATTTAGACAAAAGTCCCTATTCCCTCAGGGGCTTGTAGAAAGTTCCTGTTTGCTAAAAAAGGAGAATTTTTTTATCTCTGGCAAGAGAAACTTGTGGCCCTTCTATTAACATATGACTGGTGCCAGTTAACTTGTCAAGGTCAATAGATTCCTCAGCCCTGATCTCAAGCCGCACCCCGGCTCCCATGCCTCCTTTTCCCAATTTAATCCTATGTGCAGCTATAGAGTATAGAAGGTATATTGCTTGCACCCATTTCTGCCCGCAGCTTCTTGATATAAAAACTGTTGATGAGTGGGTATGCACCCTGAGGATTTAAAGTAGAGATGACTGATTGTTTTTCATATATTAAAGTTTAGATTTGTGATTCTTTTAAGATTTTTTATAAGATTACTTTTTGAGGTAAATAATAAAGTGGTTGATCCTTTCTTTGTAACCACAAAATGCAGCCTGCCAGTAAAAGAACTGGCTGAGAAGAATACATTGCTTGCTTATACTCTGTTCATCTATAACAAGTTGTTTGAACATGAATGCATGAGGGTTCTTGGAGATAATTTGTTTTTCACCTGTAATACATTTTAAAAATTAAACACTAAATTAATGTTTAATTAAATTAATTAAAAATTAAAACTTTAAAATTTTTTTAATCATTTAAGGGACATGGAAAACATGATAGTTTTTACTTTTACTCATTGTAATCATTCACTTAAAAAATAGAATGTAACCACATTGTAATTTTTATACTGCTTGAAAGATTTTGCTGGGGTATATAAGCCAGAAGGGGAAAATTAAGAATACACAGAAGGGGTACATCTAGATAGAAGTAAGACAAGAAATAACGAGATGCGGGAGAGATGATAGAATGACCCTAAAAGAGTCAGAGGGGATGTGTGGTGGTATTGTGTTCCCCAAAATATTGTGCACCCTAATAAACTTATCTGGGGTCAGAGACAGAACAGCCACTAGATACAAAGGCTAGAAAATGGTGGCACTCACACCTTTAATCCTAGCACTCCAGAGGTAGAAATCCCTCTGGATCTCTGTGAGTTCAAGGCCACATTGGAAACAGCCAGGCTTGGTGACTCACGCCTTTAATCCCAGAAAGTGAGCCTTTAATCCCAGGGAGTGGTGGTAGAAAGCAGAAAGGTATATAAGGCGTGAGCACCAGAAACTAGAAGCATTTGGCTGGTTAAGCTTTCAGGCTTCTAGCAGCAGTTCAGCTGAGAGCCATTTGGATGAGGACATAGAGGCTTCCAGTCTGAGGAATCAAGACCAGCTGAGAAGTTGGCCAGGTGAGGTTAGCTGTGGTTTGTTCTGTCTCTCTGACCTTCCAGCATTTCACCCCAATAACTGGCCCCGGGTTTGATTTTATTAATAAGACTCTCTAAGATTCATGCTACAGGGATGGAGGACACCAGAACAAGGCCCTCTGAGTCAACTAAGCCAGGCTCGTCTGAGCTCACAGAGACTGAAGCAGCAGGCACAGGCCTCCCTGGGTCTGCACAGGTCCTCTGTGTATATTACAGCTCAGTATTTTTATGGGACTCCTGACTGTGAGAACGAGTGGGTCTCTGACATTTTTGCTTGCTTTTGGGATTCTTTCCTCCTGTTGGGTTGCCATGTCCAACTTTGATAAGATAGTTTTTGCTTAATCTTCTTATATTTTATGTTGTATGTTGATAGTTATCTCTTTTGTAAACGTATGTTTTTGTTGATTCTTTGGGTGTTACACATTGTGTACACCAGTCCCACTCATTTCCCAGTCCCTCCATATCCATACCTCATCCCCATCTCGCCCTCCACCAAAGAAAATTAAAATCATATTAATCAAAAACAGAAAACAAACAAACAAAAAAACCCCACCTCACTCCTCGTCTTTCCCATCTCTCTAACACCTCGTCATCAGTCCCAGCGGCACTGGGACCTCTGATGTGTCACGCAGTATATCCCCTTTCATCCACTCAGCTTTACTTGCAAATGTTCATTGAAGTGAGTCGTTGGTCTGGTTCAAGGCCCCTCGCTTCTGGTACGCTATCAATGCTGGACCCTCACCGAAACCTCCCTCAGATATTCAGCAGTTGACTCGAGTCTTGGAGGTCCTACAGCTATGGTTCCAAAGGACCAGTCCCTTCAAGGTCATAGATGGGACAGATGTTGGGGTGGGCCTACTCAAAGCCCCAGATGTGGGTCTGGTTGGTAGCTGATGTGGGCAGTCCAGGCTGCTGGGACTGTCACCCTTAGGTGAGGGGTGGAGCCACCTCTTCTGTGCCCATGTCATCATGGTCAGTTTTCCTGTGCCAGTGCTGAGGGGTCGGGCCGTCTCTCCTGAGTGTTGTGTCAGCTCTCCTGTGAGGGGCAGGATCAGACAACAAAGGGCAGTGCTGGTTCAGGATTTCAACCTGCATTGTGCCTATGACCTCCTGTGGGTAACATGAGCCACAGAGATCAACACAGACCTCAGCTGCCGCAGGACCACGGACCCAGACATGGCCCTTGGCAGCAGCTTGGGCCTAGACATCACCATGACCCTGGTGGCAGCATAGGCCACCCAGATCAGTATTGCTGCCACAGCACCATGGCCCTCGGATACCAACATGGGCTCGGGTGGCTGAAAAGACCCTGGGCATTGGTACAGCCCTTGGTGGTAACAGGAGCCATGGACATTAACACAGACCCTGGCTGGTGTAGGGCTACAGAGCCAGACATGGCCCTTGGCAGCAATTCAGGACCAAATGACACCACAGCCCTGGGGTGGCAGTGCAGGCCATTTAGATAGCACTTAGATTGGCATGGCCCTGGCAGTGGCATGGCCCTTGGACACCAACATGGCCACAGGTGGAGGCCCAGACCTCAGGCATCCATGTGGCCTTTGGTGGCAACACAGGCCACAGACATCAACATAGACCCCAGTTGAGGTAGGACCATTGACCAGACATGGTCCTCAGCAGCAGCCTAGACCTGGATGTCACTCTGGCCCCAAGTGGCAGCTCAGGCCCCTCAGATCAGCATGACCCCAGCAGCAGCAAGGCCCTCGGACACCAACATGGCCCCATGTGGTGCCCTGATCCCAGACATCCCTACGGCCTTCAGTGGTCATAGGAGACACGAACATCAACACAGGCCATGGCAGTGGTAGAGTCACGGATCCAGACATGGCCCTGGACTGCAGCTCAGGCTGGATGTTGTCATGGCCCCCGGTGGGCTTGGGCCCAGATGCCGTTGGCCCTGTGTGGGCTCCAGTCGGATGTCACCACTGCCCTGGTGTCAGCCCCCCAGAGCTGGTTCTTGGGAGTACTTGAGAAGCACAGACAAACTGCTTGGAGTTGGAGTGTGGGGTATTTCCAGCTAATGTTTTCTTGACATTCCAGTGAGGAGTTGGATGAACTTTAGTTTGTCCATATAGTCTCTGCGGGCGTGACAGGAAGTGTGTTTCCCCCCACCAAAGAAGGCAGCACAGGCCATGCTGTGCCATTTAAAATACTAACATATCAGCAGTGCTTATGTGCAGCACAACATACTTTAGTGGACTGAGGGAGTGGATGGGTCAGCTTGCTAGGTATAATTCAAGAGTTTTCTGGCTTTGGGCCCAGCATTTACTGAGGCCCTCTGCTCTGTCAGGGTTCCTCATCTGCTTGATCTCATGGACCCTGTCAAATTTCTGGGGTTGTCCCAAAACAACCTCTGACACTAGACCAAGATATGATCCTGTTATTTTTAGGGCAAGAAAAAAAAAATTGTACAAAATCTCAAAATGCAACAAATCTCATTCCTCATTGAAAGAGTCACCAAGCAGCCAGTAGCTCAATGTGGTCTCTGCTTGCACACTCTGACCTTGTATAAAACTTTGAGCTGGCCTGACCGTAGGGTCCCAAGGCAGTGGCTGGGCTGCTTCCACATAGCTGAGGTCAGGGACAGCTGTCTCAAGGGGTCAAGCTGGCACCGTAGCTGTGTGGTCCCCTCTCATCCAGCGCAGCCAGAGTGAGCTTACACAGCCAGTTCCCCGAGATCCCTGATAGGCTTTGTGCCATGTAACCATTGGAAGGCGCTAGAGCCGCGGCGATTCCCTGCGCCATGTTAACCACGGCGTCTATTGAGAACTCTTTGTTGTAGATGCCAGTTGTATCACTTTCTTTCTTGTTGCTGAACATACAACCCATAAAAGCCACTTAAGGCAGGGAACATTTTCTCTGACTCATAGTTTGAGGGTAGGTGACAGCAGCAGATACTTGAGGAAGCTGGTCATATACTGTCTATAGTCAGGAACCAGAGTGATGGGTATTGGCTTTTGCCTTTGTGTTTGGTCCAGCATCCCAGCCTGTGGAGCGGTACCATTCACACTTACAGTGGACCTTCTCAGCCTCTACGAGGCCAATATAACAAATCCCTCATGGTCATGTCCAGGAACTAACCTAATCTAGAAATTCCCTGAGGTGTGTGCAGACGCCTATCCCTAGGTGATTCTAGGCCCTGAAAGGTTGGCATTTAATACAGTCCATCACACTGAATATGTGCCTGCCCACCATGGCTGGCTTCTGTTTTGTAACTGAAACTCTTTCTTGGAAGAAACAATTTGGAAGTAGATCATGCTATTCCTGTGTTTTGGGAGGTATAATTATTATCTCATTTTACTGAATTTAAGTCCACAGATCAATTCCAGAACACTTTTTATCTTTCTTCTACAGATCTATACACACTGGAGTTAGGTGTGCAGATTATTAAAGTATTAGTTATTTTCTCATCACCGTGACAAAATCCTAACTACAGCAACCCAGGAGGTGTGTACTTTGGCTCCTGGCTTGCTGTGGGGGATGGCAGGGCAGCAGGGGCTTGAAGTGGCTGTTCATGTCATGTCTGGAGTCAGGAAGCAGAGAACAACGTGACGGCTGATACACCTCTCTTGCTTTGTCTTTAGTCAGTCCAGGACCCGCAGAATGCTGCCACCTGCTGTCTCCCTGGAAACCTTGCCACAGACACTCCAAAGGTGTGTTTCCCAGATGATTCTAAATCTAGTCAAGTTGACAATGAAGATTAGCCATTGCAATTATCATGAGAAATTACTTTGATTTGGGCCTGGGAGATAATATGAAATGGTAAAAAGAAGATATATTCAATAGGCCTTCTGCAACTGTGATCATTTTGGGTCCCATCTCTGTGGGTTAGAATGGGAACCAACTTGAGTAACAGAAGGAGGTACACCAAAGCACACATGTGCAGCAAACCATGGGGCCTTCAGCTCGGGGCTCAAGTACTGGAGCAACTGAGTCCACTCACATCATCCATGGCAAAAGTCTCTCTGAGCAGTTGGTATGGCTTTGAGATGCTGACGCTGTGACACCTCCCTTAAGGATTTAGCTGTGGACTAGAAACATGGAAGATATCACAACAGAGTGGTTTGCTTCTCCGAGGAGTAAGTCGTCCCCGGCAGCAGCTGTGACACTTGAAGCTGAAGAGTTAGGTCCTGGCAACAGCAGGTTGGGGGGCAAATGGCAGTAATGGGAAGTGGTTTTTGTCACTTCACTTTCTCACAGACATAAACAGACATAAACAGTGTCTCTGCTTCACACGGTCACCCACAGGCAGACAGTTTTGCAGTCACTGCAGTTCCAATGTAACAAGGAAAAGATGTGCTGGACTCAGATGCCGTGTTTTGAGTCCCGAATCTCCAAACCACACACCATCCCTCCTTTGCTAACACTTCTGACTCCTTTGGGGGCTCATTGATGAGGTGTAAACATCAGCCACTCACTGATTGTGGCATAGAAATGAAGTCACTTATGTTTAAATGTCAACACACAGTATGAGTTAGAAAAAAGCTCTAGGCAGATGGGAGTTTGTATGGTGTTCTTTCCTTTTTATTGTTTAGCTTTGAATTTATATTTTATCAAAAAGCAAAAGATAGTTTATCTATTTGATAGGAATGAAATCTTGATACATGTATGACTCTTTTTTAGTTAAAGATTTATTGTTACTTTATGTGTACGAGTGTTTTGCCTGCATGTATACCTGTGCACTAGGTGTCTCTGGTCAGAAGAGAGCATCAGATCCCCTGGAATTGAGTTTAAAAATGGTTATTAGCCACTGGGACTTGAACTTGGGACTTCTGGAAGAGCAGCCAGTGCTCTTAATTGCTGAGCCATCTCTCCAGCCCTGCATGAATGAATCTTGAAGACATTGTGCTAAGTGAAAGAAGCCAGCGGAGAAGACCATGTTGTACATGGTTTTCTTTCTATAAAATAATCTTGAATAGATAAACCTACAGAGATAGAAGTAACAACAAAGTACACAACGGATTGTGCTGACTGTTGCAACGCTTTGAATATACTAAAATAATTGACTTGCAGTTTGAATGGCCGGTGTGTGTGTGTGTGTGTGTGTGTGTGTGTGATATATCTCAATAGAGCCGTTGGAGTTCTTTAGCCTGCCCTTTCTTAATAGTAGTTGGAATTCCTAAATGATTTTCAACACAAAGCAGTTTTTCTTTTGAATCTGTTAAGGAATTTAGGTTCTAAGATTGACAAAATAGCAGGTGTCTTAGTCCATGGCGCTACTCTACCTGAATACTGAAGACAAGAAAATTGATAATGACCATTTACTGGTTCATAATTCTAAATGCTGGGATTCAAGATCAATGAGCCAGTGACTGGTGAGGAC
Organism: Peromyscus aztecus; assembly: GCA_902168405.1. Lineage (NCBI taxonomy): Eukaryota > Metazoa > Chordata > Mammalia > Rodentia > Cricetidae > Peromyscus > Peromyscus aztecus. The sequence continues at coordinate 41,957 of CABHPQ010167939.1, read as the reverse complement.
CCTCTGGCTGCATCGTCCCATGGTGGTAGAGAACTCATGGTGAAGAGAGAAAGCATGAGAGACAGCAAGAGCCTGACCATGTGCCCTTGAGCCCTGTTTATTCATTATTAATCCATATATGAGGGGGAAGCCTCATGACCTAAACACCTCTCCTTAGGGCCTGGGGGTTGATTCCAGCACATGCTTGGGGGATGAAAACTTACATCATAAGATTAGCTCATCTTATCAGGTGCTCATGAAGTACCAGGTGCTGAGCCAATTTCTGCTTTGCCCTCACAACCCAGGCCCTTTTCCTGTTTTAGAGGCACACAAAAGAAGCTCAAGGAGGCTCAGTACCTTTTCCTGTAGCACACAGCCAGTGAATTGCCCCTCCTTGTTGGTGAGGCTTGAAACCAGGCAGACAGACTTCATTCTAACATTATCTCAGAATGACTTACTTCACTGACAGTCTGTCTTGAAATGGCTTCACCTTCTAAGGAACGGGCTTGATTCTGCCCTGTGAGTTTTCAACTAAAAGTTGAAGTGGACGTGGCTAATTCTCTTTAAATATTTATCATGTAATTTGCTCTGAAGGATTAAAAAGCAGGGCCTGTCTTTCTGGGAGAATGACTATTAGAGAAAGGCTTGAAATTGGTGCCACCAACTCTGTCTGACTTTAGAGCCAGCATCAGTTTTACTTTGGAGAGTATACCAGGACGGTGTGGGCTTCTCATCCTTTTCTTTCTCTACCCACATTTCCAGAAAATGAGCGCGTTAATGCAGTCCAAAGCCTGACATGCCCGCTTTCAGAGAGAAAAGAAAGCCGAGTTAGGTGATTTATTCTATGGACTCATTAAACATTTTTATTAGATAGCAGGAGCCCAATGTTTGTGATATAACTTGTCAAGAGTATATAAGGCAGAAGAAATGCGTGGTTCCCAACACACTAGCCGTCGCTGACCCCTTTGATGCAGGAGCTGATGCTGTTTCCTGCCCTATGGCGGGCCTCGCCACCAGAATAGATTAATTTTGTCATTACCCTTTCTCAATTTCTGCCTTTGACCAGAAAAAAGAGGTTAATTGTGTGCCATTTCTCAGGAGAATGAGGTATCAGCATTTTAATTCTTGATAGTTTATGAATTGTGGGCAGCTAATTAAAACTTAAAGATTAGAGGAGCTATTTTGGCTAAGAGGCCATTTGCAGTGTTGTGAAATGAACAGAACAAAGGGTTGTCTGTTCTTTTCATTCCCCCAGTTTAAATGGAACTCCATGCTGAAAGAGTCCTGAATTGCTTTGCATGGCGAGTATTCATTGTATTGATTCTAATTATAATTTTGCAGCAAAGGGCACAATATCTGAAAGCTGTTCAGGGGTTAACATGGAGATTATTGGGAATGTTAAATAGGAAGGTTTGTGTATTAAGGCTCCTTTGGACCCTTTCTGACCTCCACGAGGCATCATAAAGTCAGATAGGGAACACGTAAAGATTCCATTAGATGTCCTTCATTGTGTCTCAGGGCGCTCTGTGTACTTAGACCTTTCCTCCCACAGCTAACTGTTCAGTTTTTGTCTAGTAGATAATGGGCTTTGTCAGTGGGCTTTTTCTAGGTTCTTCTACAACATGGTGGCTTCCAGGCAATTGCATTTCCTTGGGCATATAAAACAAGGTGACCATTAGACCCCGCCATGCCTTTGCAAAGACTCTGAAAGGGTCATCGTTCAGCCCGTGCAGTCCTCATAGATTTGAAGCTAGAAAAGTTGAATGGAGTTGGACTTCAGCTCCTAACTGCCTCCAGGCAATGCGGACCCTGCATAGCAGTAGCCGTGACTCAAAGACCAATTTCCATTTTAAATTGCTTAGACATTCATCTCATTATAGTGTGTGTGTGTGTGTGTGTGTGTGTGTGTGTGTGTGTGTGCATACACATGCTATGGCATGCATGTGGAGGTGTCAGGACATGTCCTGGTAGACAGTTCTCTCCTTCCGCCATATGTGTTCTGGGGATTATACTCAGGGTATCAGACATAGTGCCAAGCACCTTTACTCATCAGTCCATCTCACCACCCTCTCTACTTCATTTATTTTGTTGCAAAAATTATTTTTATATTACATGTCTGAGTGCTTTACCTATACGTATGTATGTGTACCGTGTGAGTGTAGTGACAGGGGAGGTCAGAAAATGGCATAGGATCCCCTGGAACTGGAGTTATCGACAATTGTGAGCTATCATGTGGGCACTAAGAACCACACCTGTGTCCTCTCCAAGAGCATGTGCTCTTGACCAATGGCCATCTCGCCAGCTGCCCTACTTTAATTGCTGAACCTGGATTTTACTGACTCAGCAAGGCTGACCGGCCAGTGAGCTCCTCATTGACCTGTGTCCACTTCCACAACACTGAGGTGACAGTGAAGGCATATGCTTCTGTGCCCTGCTTTCCTGTGGCTGCTGGGAACTCATGAACTTAGTCCTCATGATTGGGAGGCAGGCAAACACTGTATCAAGTGAGCCATCTCACCAACACCTCTACGTACTTCTTGATGTTTTCTGAGATGACATGAGGTTACATGAGATGAGTCCAAGGGTTCAAAGGCAAACTGCTTGGGTAAAACCAGGGCTTGCGAGAGTCTAGTTATCTTCTGTCACCAAGGGATTGGAAGCCCATCAAGCTCAGAAGCTATCCTAGATGCTAGAAGCTGTTACTAGGAACAAGATAGATGAGTAGTCTTCATACTCTACTGGAATTACAATCTAGGGCTGGGGAGGTGGCTCAAAGGCTAAAGGCACTTGCTGCCAAATCTAATAACCTAAGTTTAGCCCCCAGGACCCACATGGTGGAATGAGAGAACCAACTCCTACAAGTTGTCCTGTGACCTCTCTATGCATGCCTCTCTATGGGTGGCAGGCAGCACACAAGCCACTCATCCCAATAAAAACATAAAGGCAATAAAATTTAAAAAATCACAGCTTAGTCGTATGAAATACAGTAAACAAATAGCTATAATGAGTAATTCATCATTTCACCTAGGTTTATGTGATAAAGGTAAATTATTGTGGGATCTAGGATGAGGAAGAAATAACCAGTTTGAGGGTGGGCAAGAGAAGAAGAAAATTTCATGTCAGTAGAAGAACATGGGCAAAGACTGTCAAGTGAGAAAACTCTGGAACATTCTAAGAACTGAAATAAAGCCCAGAATAGACATTTGTAGGGATTGAAGGGTGGTGTGGGTCAGGATGAGGCTTCAGAAAGGGGAAGAGACCGAGTCACTTTGGTCTGGAGTCCACATTCAGGATTGGAGACTTTAATCCCACTGGGAATGGAATCTATTCAGATATTTAATTGTAGGCAGAAATTTAAAGTAAGTCTGTATTTTAAATAATACATCTGTCTATAAAAAATGAACCAACTGAAGGGGATGGTGAAGAGGCCACGGCCCCCATCCAGGTGACCAAGGACAGCAGGTTGAACTTGGCACTTTAAGATGACAAAATCCCCAGGGATTGGTGATGAGCTGTCTGAAGGAAAGAACAGAAAAGTGTCAAGGACTCCCATACCAACAATAGGATACAGAACTGGTACTGTGTCCTGAAATCTGGTACAAGGAGTGGCGGCTTGAGGGAGATACCATAGAATCCCTTCAATTTTTTTTTTTTCCTGAGATAGGCCTCGCTGTCCTGGAACTCATTATGTAGATCAGGCTGGCCTTCCTTTGGATTTTTATATTTAAGTCTGTGACTTCCAAATTGTGCTGACAGTTAGATACACATTGTTTGGGGTGTAAGATCCATTTGAAGTTCACTGTTCAGAGCTAGGATTGGTTTCGTGTCTGCGATAACATTAAGTCATCGGGTGTTGGTTGACACACTGATGATTGGTGGTCATAAGCACTGAAGGTGAGTTAATCCGAAGAAGGAGGGTGAAGGAATTGTGGGTGTTTACAACAAGTCATGATGGGGAATGGGGTTGAAGATCCTTGGGGAGGGAACTGAAGCCAAAGTGGAAGACGCAGTGAGGAAGCAAATGAGCCCCAATGGGACCGAACAGCAGTTGTGGTGGAGTACGTATTAGCTTCCCATGACCGCTGTGACAAATTTCCCCAAACTCCCAGCTTAAAACAATAGAAATGCTCTTCATTCACAGTTCTTAAAACAGACATGTTGGTTCAGCTCTAGGAATTAGAATGTACTCTTTGCTTTTCCCGACTCCGGCAAGCATTCTATGGCTTGTAGATGTGTTACTCCAGGTTGCCTATCTTCACAGCGCTGTCCCTTCTAAGTCTGTGCTCAGTCTCTCATGCATAGACACATGTGAATCAGTTAGAGTCCATCTGGACAGTCCATAATTGTCCTCATTTCAAGATTATTGATTAAAAAATCTTATATAAGATAGCATTTTCAGGATTCAGGGCATAAAACCTGATACTTTGAAGGTCATCATTCAGTTGACATCAGGGTAATTTAAACAAGAATGCTGGGTGGATGGAAGGGTGTCATCATGGAGTTGGGTATTTACATGTCACAAATTTTGAAAGTGTCAGTTTTGGAAGTGAAACAGTTTCAGAGGGTGGTAATCAGCGATAGGACTGTAAAGTTAGTATTTAAGGTAGAAAGAGTAATTTCTCCAGCAATAGAATAGTGTGTGGGTGTCAACAGAGACCCCCAAGCCACATTAGATCGAAGCCAGTTGTCAAAATCTTTAGAGAATGGGGAAAAGTGATTAGATAGTAGAAGAGTAATTAGAGATGTTGTTCGGGGTGGAGTTAAATAATAAAAATGGAAGACAAATTATCTGTAAGCTGTTTTGAATCTATACTATTCTCTTTAACTCTCCATACTGCATACCCCATTGTTATTTAGCATATGATCATGTTGTGATAGCGGAGGGGTTTATAAGCAAAATAACTACTATACCTTGAAGTACATTGTTTTAATTTTTAATATTTAGGCTTTTCATTTCATTTGTGTGTGTGTGTGCATACATTTGTGTGAATGTATCAGCACATGTGCATACAAGTGCCTAGAGAGGCCAGAAGAAGGCACCAGATCTAATGGAGTGGAGTTACAGATAGTTATGAATCGCCTGGTGTGGGTGCTGGGTTATTAACTCAGGTCCTCATGGCTGAGCAGCAAGTGTTCTTATCAGCTGTGCCATTACCCCATTATTTCACATGTATCATTGTGCAAACTTTATTTTAGAATAAACTTTTGAAATTGGTTCATTTTGTCTTTCTTTTACTGACCTTAGAAATTACTTGGCTGGTAAACATGAGTTGCTTCTTAAAGATTTACTCTCTTAAAACTTCTCCTTCTCAATTACACATCAACAAACCATGAGCTCATCAGCACAAAAGGTACTGTTAAGTTCCCTTCTTTTGAACCTTGTGAATTCCACTAGACATACTCTCTTCTGGGTGGCAGCTCTACCCAGTTAGATTAAACAGAGGAAATAGCTTACCCAGTTTGTCCCTCATACCCTTATTTGGTCACTTCTCTTTTTCCACCCACACTTAGCCATCATCTCTTCCTACCTGAGCTAACCCAGGCTTCTAGTACCTGCCAAGAACATTCAGTGAGTGGGGATCAGTTACACAGACCTGATTGATAAATCAGAGCCTGGGGTCAGCAGAACAAATAAATACAGCGTCTTCACTCCCCCTGGGAGAGGAAGGAGTCCTCAGGTTAGGGAATGGAGAGGAAGGAGTTCTCAGGTTAGGGAATGGAGAGGAAGGAGTTCTCAGGCTAGGGAACAGAGAGGAAGCATCAAGAACCTGGGATCCAGATTATCGCTCCCTCGTCTGTTCTCCTTCTGTTGACACTGTCTCCTGTTCGTCTGCAGTCTGAGGAACCTCAGTTTTGAGTCCCAGAATCCTTAAATTTTCAGAGATCTCCCTCATGATCTGGATGCATGTCTTAAACACCCCACTTGGAGGTTACACAACACACCCCAATACCACTCTCCACTCTCCAGCTACACTCCCAGGTGAAGACATTCGACAATACTGTGGAAGTCTAAACAGCTAACATTAGGAATGACCTAAGCCCAGAGGTAATTTAAATCCTTCTAATGACTGTATTAAAAAGCACAAAGAAATAGGTAAATTTGATTTTAATGATGTATTACTCAAAGTAACATATCCAAGTATCAATTCATCATTTTTCCAATATAAAAATTATGAAAATTATTTTACAATCTCTTCTTCAAAATCTGGCATGTATTTAATTCTTAAGAGTATATCTCCGCCGGGCGTTGGTGGCGCACGCCTTTAATCCCAGCACTCGAGAGGCAGAGCCAGGCGGATCTCTGTGAGTTCGAGGTCAGCCTGGGCTACCAAGGGAGCTCCAGGAAAGGCGCAAAACTACACAGAGAAACCCTGTCTCGAAAAAAAAAAAACCAAAAAAAAAAACCCAAAAAAAAAAAAAAAAAAGAGTATATCTCCATGCAGTGCTCCATGGCTGCATGTGGCAAGTGGCCATAGACTAGAATACTTTCATACTTCGGCTGATCAGACGATGAGCTACTGAATATTCTAGTGTTTGGAATACATCTAAGTCCAGTGACATCATTGCCTATGGGCAGGGCCTGAAAAGCAAATATGCTAATTACCAACTTCAGAAAGGACTCCTATCATGTGGAGAACAGCAAATGTCATCATATCATCACCATGACAAACATCAGAAACAGGAGTCCAACGACTTCTGCCCATTGTATCCTAGGCTACTGTTCAGGTACATCATGTATTGCTTACTTGTTTGACTAAGTTTGGGGGGACAGATCACATCACACACACACACACACACACACACACACACACACACACATACACACACCTGTCATGCAAAGCATGCCTATTACTTGCAGATAGGTAGATCAAACATACACACATCCCTGTCATGCAAAGCATGTTTTATTACTTGAAGATAGGTCACTAGAAGCCTAGGATCCACTGTGACCCAGTGGCAGAAGGCTCCAGAGAGCTGCTCAGAGAATGGAGTCTTTACTACGCATGGCCAGCTTGTAACATTGTAGCAGCATAGGCGAGGGGTCTTGCACAGGAGGCAATCTCATTAACGTATGTTCTGTCCGCTGAGACTCACTGTTGCTGAGGGGTAGTTTTGGTCATTTGTCATAACATGTTTACCAATTAGACCTGTAATTCCAGGAATCCAATGAAACTATGTAAGAATATAGCTAAAAAAGAAAAAAAAATTGAAAGAAGCAACACAGAGCCAGAAGGGAACAAAATCAAGTGAAATTTTGGTTGGTCTTTCTCTCACAGCCTTCCCTAATAGATGATGACTGGATGCTGTGGGATGTCCTTCTGTATGCTGTGAATGTGTGTTGCTCTCATTGGTAGATAATAAAGCTGTTTGGCCAATGGCTAGGCAGAATAAGTTTAGGTGATACAATCAAACTGAAGACAGAGATGAAGAAGGGCAGAGTTGGAGGAGATGGCAGCCAGCTGCCAGTCAGCTACCGAGGAAGTAAGACATGTAAAAAAATGAAGTAACAAGTCACAAACCATGTAACAAAGCATAGATAAGAAATATGGGTTAATTTAAATGTAAGAGTTAGCTGGTAATAAGCCTGAGCCATCAGCCAAGCATTTATAATTAATATAAGCCTCTGTGTAATAACTTGGGAAGTGACTGTGGGATGGGGCAGAACAGAGAAAAGCCTCCATTTACAACTGCCCATGGCCTTGAAATAGATGTATGCGTTCAGGAAAGAATGCCGTCTACATTTGATATCTCATATTGGCCTCTGCTGGCCCTGAAGGACATTGACAGCAACCTAACAGATGGTGTGTGAGTCACCCTCTAATCCCAAACAGCCATCAGATTTGCTTATCTACATTCTAAGCAGTCTATGTCCATGGCACCAGGGAGTAAGGTCTGCATATGATCTGTGTACAGGTCTGAGCCAGTGGCACCAGGGAGTAAGGTCTGCATATGATCTGTGTACAGGTCTGAGCCAGTGGCAAAGCAGAAGCCAGAGAGGCCCTTCGGGCTATTTTTCTTATCCTCAGGCCTTATCCTTCTTGAAGAGCTGATGGACTTCAGCACTCCTTGGACAGGAGTTCCCCATGTGTTTATGCAGCCAGTGCACTACCTGGCTAGACTGTGAACTTCTACCACAGGTCTTCCATGTTCCTTCTGAGAGTTTTTCTTCCATGTTGGAATGCCCTTAATTTAAAGCACTTCAAACTGATGACACCATACTAATTGAGGCATTTCTTTCCTTTCTTTTTTAAATTTATTTTTATTTTCAAGTGTGTGTGTGTATGTGTGTGTGTGTGTGTGTGTGTGTGTGTGTGTGTGTGTGTGTTCATGCAAGTGCAGGTGCCTATCAAAGCCAGATGTGTTGATCTCCCTGGAACCAGAGTTATAGTCAGTTGTGAGCCACCTGATGTGGATGGTGGAATCCAACTTGGGTCCTCTACAAGAGCAGAGTATGTGCTTATACACTCTTAATGGCTGAGCCTTCTCTCCAGCCATGTTCCTTCATTTCTTTCTTCTCTATGCTTCCCTACATCCTGTAGGTAGGTAGCAAGAATGCCATCTGAATTAAATCAAACAAACTAGATAAACTAAATTAAAATATGTAAATAGAAGGAATGGAAGCAACAGATGTTGCTGTGACTAGTTGGTCACTTCTCCAGCACAGAACTTTCCCTGGGTTCAGCATATCACCAATCTTTCTCTGAAGCTGGATATATCTAGTTAATGTGTGCTGGCTTACCTGCCCTCAGCTTATAGAATTATTGAAGGAATAAAAAATTCATACAATGGTCTGTTCAATGACTGATATGCAAGAAGAAGCTATTTGTTATCATGGTAGATGTTAGGGCAACAACAACAGCTTCTAGCACCAGAATACACAGCGATCTGTAGAAGTTAAGTTTTCTTAATGCCATAGAGTACAGCATGCTATGTGTGTTCTGGACCTATTTGCAGACATGTGTGCCCCCTGTGCCCATCAGCAGTCCCCGAGGCCCAAACCCTCTGTCTACTCTAGTAAGTCACTAAGAAGCTGGAGGAGTGTGGCAGGGGACAGAGGCAGAGGGATGGAGAGAAGGCTGACTCTGGCTATGCAATCAGCAGCAAGGTGACGGCTGGGCATATCTGCTGTCAGTTGCAGACATGCCTGACCACTCCTGACAGGAACTGACTTACATGTGCCTTCTTCATCTCAGAAGTTCAGCTATGACAACCATGCTTCCAGTTGACAGGGTGACGTGGATAAGAGTTAGATCAGTTCCAGTATCTTAAGAGAGATTGCCTCTGAGTGGGAGCTTCCTTTCCAGTACTTGGGATGCTACATGATGTATCTAGAAAATTTACTACTGTGGAAGATGAAGACTAAAATTGAATGGGTCTGGGGTGGTGGAGAGCATGTGATTTTTCTTCTTGATAGATTGCTGTTACACTGTCCTTCAGACAGCTGAGGGAGTTCCTCTAGACATCAAGTGACTGTCTCTGACTCCCGTCTAGCCTTTGAGTTCTTACAAATGTAAGAAATTGTGAGAGAATTTTGCTCTATCATTTGAGGGACAGTGCCTCGTCCCTCCCTCCCTCAATCCATCCCTCCTTCTCCTCTTCCCTCCTTCCCTCTGTCCATCCCTCCTTCTCCTCTTCCCTCCTTCCCTCTGTCCATCCTTCTTTCCCTCTTTCCCTCCTCAATTTTTTCCTTCTCTCTTTTATTTCATTCCTTGCCACACAACCCAGGCTGGCCTAAAACTCAGAATCCTCCTCCTACATCCTCAATGGGATTACACCTGTGCACCACCATACCTAGCTTCTGTATGATTTAAAAAATGAAAACACATTTAAAAAGACAGCTGGTGTTTACTGCAACATTATTATTCACAATAAGCAAGGCGTGAACAGATGAGGATATGAAAACTGTAGTATTTATGTCTAGTGGATGTTATTCAGACTTTAAACCTGGGGAAATCCTGTTGTCTGAAGGAGCATGGGTAATGTGGAAGACATGGTTGTTGTTGGTGTTTTCTTTACTCTTTGGCTCTCAGCTCTTTGGAGGCCCGCCACCCAGCTCCCAGGTAAATCACACAGAGGCTTCTTCTTTCTTATTAATGCCTGGCCTTAGTTAGGCTTGTTTCTTGTCAGCTTTTCTTAACCTAATTAGTCCACCTATCTTTTGCCTCTGGGCTTTTACCTTTCTCTATTTCTGTATCCCTTTCTTCACTTATTTTTCTGTGGTTTGTTGTGTAGCTGGGTGGCTGGCCCCTTGAGTCCTCCTCCTTCTCTCTCTCTCCTTCTTCTTCTCCCAGATTTTTCCTTCTAATTATTCTCTCTCTGCCAGCCCAGCCTATCCTTTCTCCTGCCTTGAAATTGGTCATTCAGCTCTTTATTAGATCATCAGGTATTTTAGACAGGCAAGGTGACACAGCTTCACAGAGTTAAACAAATGCAACATAAAAGAATACAATACATCTTTGCATCATTAAAGCAAATGTTCCACAACATCAACAAATGTAACACACCTTAAAATAATATTCCACAGGACAAGGTGCCGAGTCAAATGCCAGGCACAGAAAGAACAGAACTGCAAGATTTCACTCAGACCAAGCCTGTAAGCGTAGTGTTCTTGAAAGAAGCAGAGAGTAGAATGGTAGTTAGCAGAAGCAGAGAGCGGGAGAAATGGAGGAGCGTTGATCAAAGTATGCAAGGTTGAAATGTGCAGAGGAACAAGTTCTAGCGATCCCGCGTACAGCATGGTGACAATAGTCAATGACACTGTATCATGTACACGGAACTTGCTAAGAAAACAAATCTTAATTGTTCTTGCAAAAATGGTATATTAATTAGCTTGATTTGGGTACCCACTTCATCCCCACGTCCCATCAGCTGTGTGTTGCACCATTCCATGGGCTAGGATCCTGGAGAAGTACAAAGAGAGCTGAGCACCAGTGTTCACCTCTCTGTGGATTCCAGACTCCGGATGCAATGTGCCCAGTGCCTCATGCTCTTGCTGCCACCCTTCCCCACCGTGACACTATGACCCTCAAACTGTGGCCCGAACAAATCTTGTTTAAGTTGCTTCTGTGAGGTTGTCGGTCACAACATCGAGGAAAGCCACCAATGCAGGGAGTGAGCACTTTGGTAAGACACTTACACAATGGCTTGCTTCACCATAGAAAGAACAACAAACAACTTCAGTATTAGAAGCCACAGACTTAGGCTACCACACCAGCTTTCTCCTAGAAAGAGTGTGTTTTGTCCACAGAAATATAGTGACAGCATGTGGGGTCATGGTCCAGAAGACAGCAACGCATTGTCTATCCAAGACTTTGAGAACATCATACTCCACAGAACTGGGATACTGTCCTCAAAAACTCTAGCACACTCTCTGATAGTGTTGGCAATATCCCATAAGCCTGGCACAAAAAGCCAGAAAGACCCTAGCAGTTTGCAGAAGAAAATACTATGCTTCAGATAGGTAAATAGCTCAATGATTTCAGTTGGCTGAACATGGAAAGGGAAAATGAAGTTGGTAGATGTTGCTTTGAATCTAAATGTACCTAAATCTAGCTTGTGGATGGGGAAGGTAATTTTTCCATAAACTAACTTAATTTAATGTTCCTGTTTGGTAAAGCATTTTAAACTAGACAAATTGGGTTACTCATAGGAGACGACCACGGGAAGGGAGAACAGTGAGCCACAGGGAGGTTGGCTGCACTTCCGGGTGCTTCCCCAAGTGGCTCCTGAAGATTTTCGGTCTCACTTTCTCTCTCCTTCACATGCCTTTCTCTGTAGTCCCACAGGACAGCACAGAGCCGGGTGCATTTGTGTCATTTGAACGCATCAATGACAGCCTCAGAGTCCCCAGAAAATGTCCATATCGCATCAAGGAAAACAAACGAAAAAGCACTTCCTCATGGTGCAACTTAACCAAGAGTGAACCCAGACTCGAATTCTCCACTTCTCTCTCCTTGTGGCGGCTGTCCTTCCTTGCCTGCTGTTGTATGAGTCTGAATCTGTAGCTGCCCAAACACTGTGAGTCTGTCTATCCATGTGTCTGTGTCTGTATGCTGTGCCCCTAACAAAGGGCGTTTAAATAAAGGTTTAAATCCCTGACTCCACGCCCCCACCCCCAACTGACCCAGATAACAAACAATACAGCAAACATCTCTGCAAACAGACCCATCAATCTGTATCCATCATGTATGGTGGCTATTCGCTTTATATGGTCGCTTCAATCTATTCATTGTTTCCAGCATTTTTATCGTAATATATGTATTACTTGTGGGTTGGGGCATGGAAGAGTGCATAGCTTAAGTCTACAGCTATGCATTAGCTTAGTCTTTAGAACTTGATGACATAGGAAATTCAAAGCAAGTAAAGGTGGTTGTGACATTGTTCTCTTGAACAAATAGGCTGAGAACACAGTAGGATATGTCTTAACTCTTCACTGACTTCAAGTTGTACTACTAGTTTCTGTCAAGTCCAGGAAGAGTTCCAGTCGCTTAGAATGTAAGAGACAGTTTTATAATATTGTATTGCCACAGTACTTGAGTGAACAAGTGAGTCTTTAGTCACAATGGCAAGAGTCAATCATTCTCAGGAGGCACGGGATGTTATTTTTAAAGTTTGAGAATCTGAATGTGACTGGTCTGCCCATCTTTTGTTTATTGACACAAAAACACAATTCTTCCCTCAAAAGAGGATAGGAGACAGCTTGTTCTGAAACCAAAGGTGAGTAACTATGGCCCGGGAACACAGATTCAGGATACCCCAGCTTTCATGTTCTACTACTGTTACAGTATGATAGGTTTTATAGTAACAGAACAAAGAAAGCTATAGGTCAAGGCTCTTTTAAAATCAAATACATTGGTGAAAACATTAGGTCGGTGATTTTGGCAATGTGAGAAAATCTCTGATATGGGCTTTGTGGAAAACTGTTTACTGGGTGTGATGATTTGAAAGAAATGGCCCCAAAAGGGAGTGGTATTATTAGGAGGAGTGGTCTTGTAAGAGAAAATGTACCACTGTGGAGGAGGGTTTTGAGGTCTCATATATGCTCAAGCTACACCCAATGAAACAGACCACTTCTTGTTGCCTGTGAGTCAAGATGTAAGAACTCTCAGATCCTTCTCTAGCACCATGTCTGTCTGCACACTGCCATGCTTCTTGCCATGAAGATAATGGACTGAACCTCTGAACTGTAAGCCATCCAATTAAATGTTTTCCTTTGTAAGAGTTGCCATGGTCATGGTGTCTTTTCACAGCAATAGAAACCCTAACTAAGACACTGGGATATGGCCAGGAACCAGGATTCCAGGAAGCCCAACCCCAGGAGAAGGTCCTTCTATGTGATTTCAGGAATCAGGTGAATGCTGAGGCTCAGGAACACACACACACACACACACACACACACACACACACACACACACACACACTATAGCCATGAGACTTAGGTATTTGGGTATGGATTTGTAGCAGAGTTGTTGGGGCTTCTGATCTTTTTGGGCAAATGAGATTGGAAATTTTAGATGGAATCCCCTGGGTTTAGCAGTGTTTCATCTTCAATCTTCAATAAAGAGCCTCCTGAAATTGCCCAGTTTGGCTTTAAACTTGAGATCTTCCTTCCTCATCCTCCTGAGAAGCTGCTATTACAGGCGCTCAGTGTAGTATCTGACTTTCAAGTGATTTTAAGATTACAGAAGCTCTGAGTGGCAGGCAGAGACAGTTCTTGTACAAGATCGCACAGCCCCAGTTTCCTGTCATTGCCAGGGATGGAACTCAGGCTCTCACGTGGTAGGAAGCACTACACCACCAAGCTACATCCTTAGTGCAGTTGTCTCCATCACTGACTCTGACATGGTTCGCTTACTACAGTGGATGAGCCAATGTTGATACATTGTATGTACGGTACTTACATTTGTGTATATCCTCCATGTTGTATAGTCTGTAGGTCTTGACAACTGCGTAATATGTATCTACTGTTACGATCTGGTGTAGAACTACTGTGAAAATGTCCCATGGCACCACTTCAGTCTTTACTTCTTACGCTGAGCTCTTGGCAACCATCGATGTCTTTACTGTCCCCATAGTTTTGACCTGTCTAGAACGTCTTGGAGTTGGAATTGTTCGCTAGCACTCATCTTTCCGTGAGTTAGAACTTAAACTCAGGTCCTCACGCGTGCAAGTTCTTTACCCACTGAACTATCTCTTTAGCCTAGATGTTCCAGCTTTCTAACATGCTTGTGTCTCTTGTTATTAGAACCAATACAAAAGAAATTATATTAGATCATAAATTTCAGCTGGCTGAAGAGTTGCTGGTCTTCTGGAGTACCTGAGTTCAGTCCCCAGCATCCTGAGTCACCTGTAACTCCAGCTCCAGAGGGTCCAATGCTCTCTTCTGGCCTCAATGAGCACCCACACACACTTGGCATATACACACAGACACACAAACACACATGTCAATACACATTTTAAACAATAAATTTTTAAATAATAAAATTTAGCTTTGGATTGGAAGGAATAAGGAAGTTTTGGGACTTAAGTTCCCACATTCAACTAAGCTATACCCACTGCCTATTGATCTTCCTTCGCTCTGACGGCATACGTTTATTGTTCTGTTATTAGATTTAGATGTTGGCTACAAAGAAGAAGAAAGCAGTGTTTCTTGTCCCTTGAGAAGATCACCCCACAACCACTAGTGCAATGTGGCACATTCTATAGAATTTAATACGGAGGAAAACAGAGAGGTGATAGTTTCAGCTCTGAACTGTCCTTCACACGTCACAGGCACCTGTCCTTTTCTTGGAAGTTTTCTGACACACTGCCTCTTTCTTTCTTTCACACTTTAATAAAGGCCTGTCTCCAAATACACTTTTCTTTAGAGTTCAAACTTATTTAAATATTGTCTTAAAGGGTTGAATGGCATTCACCTTAAATCTGGATTGTTTTCTTCTATGTGATGAATACTTAATAAGAAGGAATGATCTCCAATGTAAGACACAGTCTTAGTCTATTGTGTATAGGTGTGGGAAGAAGTCTGCTAGAAGCCATGTTTAAAAATGTTTTAAATTTGTCCCTTGGGAATTTCATTTGTGTGTACATGCTGTGGTATAAAGTAGAATGGCTCCCAAAGGCTCATATGTTTGAATACTTAGTCACTAGGGGGTGGGACTATTTGAAAGGATTAGGAGGTGTGCCTTGTTGGACGAAGTGTGCTTCCGGGGGTGGGATTTGAGGTTTTAAAAGCTCAAGTCAGGCCCTGTCTCCGTCTTTTTCTGCCTATGGATCAGGAGATACCTCCCAGTAACTGCTCTAGTGCTTACCTGCATGCCACCATGCCCCCAGTCATGTTGATAACGGACTAACCCTCCAAAACTGTAAGCGAGTCCTAAATTAAATGCTTTTTCTTCTAAGAGCTGCCTTGGCCATGGTGTCTCTTCACAGCAATCGAGCAGTGACTAAGACAAATGTATACATGGTCCTCTCCGTTTCCCTTTCGCCCTCCATGCCCTACCCTGCTCCAAAGACCTCTGGAATACACCCTCTGCCATCTTCATTTTTTAAAATTATTATTTTTAAATATTTTATGACACACTAAGTCCAGTTAGTGCTGCTTCTATGTATGCCAGTGTAGGACCATCTGCTGGATCATGGACAATGTACCAGTAACAAAGTAACAAACCAGTACAAAAAAAAAGTGATTCTCCCTTCCTTAGTAACTCAGTAACTCTTTAGCTAGGAGTGCGGCCTCATGAGTGCAGCCTCTTGTAGATGTAATTCTAAACAGTCTCATTAAATAAGAAACACAGAGCCAAATAAAGAGTTAAAAGCCCAAGAGGTCAGAGCACTAGCGAATAACCTTTAGCTTACCCCAGCCGCTGCCGTCCTTCCCCTGAGAGAGAGACCAATTTCCTTTGTATCTGTATTTTTATTGCCTTTCTGTTCTGCCTTCTCATTGGTTGTAAACCCAATCACATGACTTCTTCCTCACTGCCTGTCTATACAGACCTCCAGGTCTCTATGGCTGGTACTTGGATTAAAGGCGTGTGTCACCAAGCTGACTGTGTCCTTGAACACACAGAGATTCTGTCTGCCATGTGATAGGATTAAGGGTGTGTGCTACCACTGCCAGACTTCTGGGAAATGGCTTGCTCTTAGCTGCCCCTCTCCCATCTCTCTTGGAATTGTAACTGTGATCGTGTGTAGGTCTTGTCGAGGTAAGTAAGCGCTGCTGTTTGGAGCCCCTGAGTGCAATGACCAGGTCGTGTCCAGGAGACTCGTTTCACCGCTCCTCCACATCCCTCCAGCTCTTACATCCATTCTGCTCTCTCTTCTATGATGGTCCCTAAACCTCATGAGGGAAGAGTTGGTCGAGACGCTCCATTTAGGGCTGCGTACCCACGGTCAGTTGTTCTCAGCACTTTGGCCAGTCATGAGTGTCTGCATTAACTGCTGCCCACTGCAGAAAGAAGTTTCATTGTCTGAGGTTGAGGACGGCACAAATCTATGTGCAAACATAAATATTTAAAAGGAAGTTCAAAACTTGACTATTTAGCAAAACAGCAATACTAGGTTCTCCCTAGAGTCTACAATAGCTCAGCTAGACTTTAGACCAGGCTTCCAATTCCTCTCCTGTTGTTGTAAGGTATCCACCACAGAAGGCCACTCAGACATGGGTTTAAGCCAATAGAAAGTCCTTATTAGATGGCTGGGTGTTTGGGACTCAAGTGCAGTCCCAAATCTTTCTCAGGGTGAGCTTTTAAGCCCCAATACCACATCCTGGGCTGACACACTTCAGTTAGCCAGGATCAGAACTACAGAAGCCAAAAAGCAAGGTTAGTACATTTAGGGACTTTCCCCGAACTGTGGACTTTGATGGGTCAGGTCTTTGTTCTTGTTTGGCAGGTGCTGCTGCCTTTGTGCATGGTTCCAAGGTCCGAGTGGTATTCCCATCATGGTGTCAGTCGTGCTAAGATCTGGTGTTGACTTTCGCTGACCTGTGCAGCTCTTGTCTGCTGTACCTGAGATCTGAAGACCTGAAAAAATGGAGCAGATTGCAGTCTAATGCTGCAGACAACTTTACTTCAGTTTCAGTGTACCTTTGTACATGAACACAACAAAGAAAGTAAGATCCAAGGAAGGTTGTTTGAGTTCAGAGAAACACCATCAGAAAGAACATGTAAATAAACAACCAGTAAGCACATACTAAATATTGATGGAGTGAGGTGATATATTGTGTACCCTAAAATTTTCTGAAAGATTAGAGACAGAAAGGAACAAGCCACTGCCACGTCTCACATCACCAACTCCACAAATCCTCTGATTGAAATCTTCTGAGTCCTCATCTGAAAGGCTGTAGCCGAAAAAGCCTCTAGCTGAAAGGGATGCTTCTGCTGAAAAGCCTTTAGTTCCTGTCTCCTCAGGCCTTATATACCTTTCTCCACCCAGCCATTAAAGGCGATGTACACTGATCAGATTCAGTTTTTTAGCTATGTTCTGACATCCAACGAGAATAAACATATCTTATAAATTAAATGTAAATGTTTGTCACAGGAGGCATGAAATCACATCCAAGAACCATCCAGGGAACAAAATGCGCCTGAGGTAAAGGCCCTCTGCCTTTTTTCCTGGAGTCTCTCTCGCAGTTCCCTCAGGCATTGTTCACCATGCGTCACCCTTCTGACTATGTTCAAACAGTCTGGGGGCCTGTTACACTGTGTCTCAGACCTCAAATCCAATCAGAAAGTGGTTGGTTACTTGATAACAGTCATGCCTCTGTGCATGCATCAGTGGGAACTTCTCACCTGGCAAGTCAGTATTGTATATTGTAATGTTTAGGATCCAGTCCTGGGTAAGAAGACCACGGATGTCTTTTCTCCCACAGTTGCCTGCACAACACTTTCCGGGACTAGCAAAGCTAGCAGCGGGGAGGAAGATTCCTCGTCATTTCAGACTGATTTCTCTATGTCCCACAGCAATGCAGTGCCTTCAGCAATAGGGTCCTACGACCTAGTTATCCTGGGCAACCAAAAACAATAGCAGCAGCCTGTGTTGTTTGGGAGCCTCTGGGGATATCCTTGACCAATAACTCACAGGAAAATACCGCATACCGCACTGGGTTTATTGCAGAATGGGCCAAAAAGTTCTCTCTCCCTCCCACAGATCTGTATTTTGGAGCAGAAGTCACTCAATTGCTTATCCAAATCACTTATTAAATTGAAGAGGTGCACGTAAGGAACCCCCAACCAAATACCCCCGGACCAGGTGAAGGGTCAAACTTGGCGACAGAATGAGCACCAGAGGGCCCGGAGTGGGGGTACACCGAGAGAGGGTCGGGGGACGGGGTGCACTGAGAGAGAGGGTGGGGGGGTGCGCCTGGAGAAGACCCAGGGGAGTGCACCGGGGACTGAGGTCGAGGGGTGCACAGAGGAGTAAGGTGGGGGGGGTGCACCGGGGACTGGGGTCGAGGGGTGCACAGAGGAGTGAGGTGGGGAGGGTGCACTGGGGACTGAGGTGGGGGAGGTGCATCGGGGACTGAGGTTGGGAACATGAGCAGTGCCAAATTTGAAACCAGAAGGTGCCCCATCTTCAGCACAGTCTCAGGATAGACTATCAAAAACAAACTCTAAAAATTTACTTAATGGAAGCTACACAGCCCTTTCCTAACCCTTGATTCCTCTGGAAACAAAACAAAACACCTCACATCACCAGGAAAAGAAGAGTGTAGACAGACAAAGCAAAATCATGTGAGGACAGATACCCAGCATTTAGGAAACAATTTGGATACAGGAGGCAAAAGAATCTAATCTCACGTCCCCATGATGCGGCAGTAGAGAATAGATTAAAAGACATCAGACAGAGAAGTCCAGCAGGGGGCTAAAAAATGGGAGGATTTTCACATTCAGAGGCCTTTGAGACAAGAGCAGGCAGCTTGCTGACAGCCAGAAGAAAGACACATATTTTTCTCTGTGTTAATCTTAGCAACAACTCTAAGACGTTGACTGTCCTATTCAATGGCTCCCCAGCTTCAAGCTATCTTTTCCTGTTTTAAATGTGAAGGCATGCCCTATCATCCTAGCTGCCAAAGGTTTGCACCCTACCCCGAACCATCTGTGTTCAAACGTTCTCGTCCTCTAACTCCCTCCCTTTGGCGTGTATTCAGTACTCAGGCGGTGCGGTGCGGTGCCAAGTGCTGGCAGCCAAAGGAATGTCCACAGAACGTCTTTTAAATGCACTCCTACCTCAGCTGTGAAAAGAAGGTGCAATGAACGGCTCTCTAGAAAAGAATTCTCCTCCTCTGAGATTACTTAGCTCTCTGATACACAATGGCCTCTCTTCACAGAATTCCTTTATTTTCTTTCTTAAACAACTTTTAAATTTGGAGATGACAGAATTTGCCAGACTAAGCTTCTAGACGAAAATATAACCAAAAGCACAAAAGAAATCCGTGTTCAAACATTGGCAAGTTTCACTGGGTTTTAGAGCACTCTTTACAGGAATCTTTGATTTTTATAGTTTTTATTGACAACAAATAGTTTCAGTACATCCCATGCTATGTCCTCCTGTATTCTGGTATTCAATGCCCTGCAAACTTATCCTTTTGAAATGTCATGGAGTTGTTGATTGCAATCACACTAGATTCTTTTGTCTTACATCTGCAATGTGAGATCACCTCCACCCACCTCTCAGTGATCTTTTTTAATTCTTTCCTAAGTCCTGTCTTGCTAAAAAATAACAACTCCATTGTGTTTATCACACTTAAGTTTACACAGAAATCAATCTCTCTCTCTCTCTCTCTCTCTCTCTCTCTCTCTCTCTCTCTCTCTCCAGCTTATCTTTCTAGCTCATTTCCCAAAGAGTCTGAGACTGCTCCACAATACACACATTTACAAAATGACAAAATGAGATTCTCTGAATAACAGACTAGATTCTGTCTGAGTTGGCTGTGCATTGTGAGGTCTATAGGTTTGGAAGAATTGGCTGTGCGTTGTGAGGTCTATAGATTTGGAACTATCATCCCTGGCCAAGGCAAAGGAAGAAACATCATATGGAGATTCACAAGGCTGTAAGTTCAGGACAGGCTGGCACCTATGAGGTAACACAGCTTTTCTGGGTACTAGGCTGGCAGAAAATTTCCTCCAATGAGAGAGAGGCATATTTAATGATTTCATAAATATCAGTGCTACATGATACTTAATTATAACAGATTTTAGCGCAGGCCGACACCGTGACATCAAGGGTAGTTTAATTTATGCCAAGCTGGAGTGACGTATCCTTATTCTCAAACTCATGAGCCTCCTGCTTCTTCTTCCTTCAGCAGATCCTACCGGCCTGTGCCACCACAACTGGCAAGACTCCTTATTCTCCATCGCAATCAGCCTCCTCCATTGGGATAGCAATGTCAAAACCATGAATTTCTAGCAGAAACACTTAGATTTCAAAAAAGAGCTCCTTTGTATTTGACTTGCTCTGCAGCTGAGGATGACTGTGAATCCTGCTACCTCCACACCCCAAGTGCTGGGTGGTGTGCACCACCACGCCTGGGTTATGAGGTGCTGGGCATTGAACCCAAGGCTTCAGCTGTGCCGGGCAAGCTCTCCACCAATGGAACTACACCCCAGGCCCCACTTTGTGGTTTAAATGAGATAATGGAAGGTAGAGAAGCAAGCTTAGTTCTGTACCTGGCATAGGTAGGGGATTAAGAACTCTGAGTTTTCATGGGGCTGGAAAGGTGGTTCAGTGGTTAAGATCACCTGCTACTCTTGCAGAGAACCTGGGAATATCAAAATGGGGGGTCACAACTGTCTGTGAGTCCAGTCTCAGGGAATCTGATGCCCTCTTCTGGCCTCCATGGGCTCCTGCATGGAAGCAGCGCATATACATTCACAGAGGCTCACACACATACACATAAAAATAAAATCTTAAGAAGAAATATGTTTCCTTCTTTTCCTTATTTTTGGGGTATTGCAACAAATTCCTTAGGGAAGATAAATGTAGCAACACAGCCCATCGAGAAGATCAGGACCTCGAATCAGGGAAACACAGTTCTCCTACCGCCCTGTTAACTGAGGCCTCCATTTCCTTTCCTGTAACGTTGGAATAATAACGAGTGAGTGGATGAGCTCTATGAAGAAAATGAAACCATGCACTGTGACAGTAAGGTGTCCAGTTATGAAGTGGTAAAGCAAACAGCAAAGGATGGGTCCTCTCAGGAGTTGACACTCGAGCGATGGGAAGAAGAAACAGCAGTACAATGGCCAGGACAGAAAGAATGGGTCTGTCTGTGTGACAGTGACACAGTGCTCCACCACAGCAGAGGAAGAGAGAGGCAGGTAGGGGCAGATCCAGCAGGATCTTCTAGTCCGGTTCTTCCCAAGCTATCTAGGGTACTGAAGTTCTGAAAAACAGTTTGAAGGCCAACATGAGGTCAAAATCACATGGTCTCTGTGCAAACGACCCTCCACACTTGCACCTGACTGATCATGTACTTTAGTGTGTAGCAATGCCAAGCCTTTAAATACTGGGCCCCACATTATTATGTTCACCTTAATGTAGGCCAGGAACACATGGGCTGTGATCTGCTGACTACTCTGTGAGTAGCATGTGGAGAGATGTTTGATTTCACTCCAAGTGCTTCAGAAAGCATTGATCAGGAAGGAAGAAAGAGAGGAATCAAAGATTCAAGGACTGTAGTATGGTATGGTTCTAGGACTAGAGGAGTACAAATGTGATAAGACAACAAAATTTGCTTTGAAGGAGTCTAGACCTTTGAGAGGACTGGTCTAGGAGGAAGTTGAATATGGGTCTGAGGTTCACAATTCAGAGCAGGGCCAGGGAAGTGGTTCTGGGTTGTCATAACAACCATCATGTAAAGCTTCAGATCACCTGGGTTACGTGGCATGTGCTGCAAAGAAAAGGAGACTGGACAATCTGATGTGATTGGTCCTGGTTTGACTTATCACCCTCCAAAAGACATGAATCCTGCAAATGCGGTCCAGTTTGGAAAAAAAAATTTTTTGTGGGTGTAAGTGTCTCAGACTGGGAGCATCCTGAGCTAATCCCAGGTGGCTCATTATCCCATGACGGGGAGGTACAGAAATGAAGAAGGGAAGTGCCTGGTGACTGTGGCAGGAGTTGTAGTGTGGTACACTCAAGTCAGAGACGGACAGGACTGTCAGCAGCTACCAGAAGCCGGAAGGGATAGGGTTATCACAGGATTGCAGATTGTTGATATGTGCTATCCTTGTCAACGCCTGGATTTCAGACCCCGGGTCCCCAGAACTGCAAGGGAACAAATGTCTCTGTGTTAGCTTCCCAGCTTGTGGAAACTGACAGCAGCATAAGAAAGGAATATACCTGGTCTCTTAGCTGACACTTCGGCAAGTCTTCATCTGGAGCTATAGTTTATTCTCACATTGTGGCCTGCAGCTCTGGCTGTGCAGTAGAATCAGGATGAGTTTAGACAGTGTTGATGTGAGTCTGAAAATGTGGCTTAGTCAGTAACATGCTTGCTGTGTAAGTATGGTGGCCTGAGTTCAGATCCCCAGCATCCATGTGAGGAGCCAGGAATGGTAGCACACGCCTGTAATCCCGGTGCTGGGGAGACAGAAAGAAGTGGATCTCTGAAGCTTTCTGGTCAGCTAGTCTACCAAATCATTCAGTGGGGACTCTGTCTCAAAAAACAAAGTGGAAAGTGATTGGGAAAAATAGTTTATGATAGTCTTTGGCCTCCACTTGCACACACAAACATGTACACATGAATGCTTTCCAAAATATACATACTGTAAGTGCATACACCTGCTTGCAGACATGCATGTACACACACACACACACACACACACACACACACACACACACACACACTGCTGATGCCCTGTGATATCATCAAGACTCTGAGTCAATGTCCAGAACCCAGTGGTCCACACTGCCATTGAGTTAGCACAGCTCGATATCATAGGGGTAGAACAGAACACATAGGGAAAGCTGTGTACTTTTCCTTCCTTTCTTTTCTTCTTCTTTTTTTTTTTTTTTTTTTTGAGATAATGTCTCTCTACATAGTCACAGCTGTCCTGAAACTCACTATGTAGATTAGGCTGGCCGTGAACTCACACAGATCCACCTGCCTCTGCTTCCCGAATGCTGGGATTAAAATCATGGGACATGAGCTCAGCCCCTAAATACTTGTCTCAACCTTAAGAATTTCTCTGAAATTTAATACTAGGTACTTTATGTCCATGCATCAGGTATTCTTAGCCTCCAGTTGGGGCAATTTCAAGTCTGCAATTTGTATAGATCTCACAGCACCAAGACAGTCCTTTCTCCACCGTGAAGGAACAAGCACTCTGACAAACGACCACCATTGCCTGTCTGCACACTCCCATGCTACCCCCAGAAGAAGCATGTAGGATCATTGCTTCCTAGATTTAAGCTTGATTATGCCAAACTTCAATGCAATCAAAAGATTTCCTTGCAAACCTCATTCTGGCTTGTCCCATTGCCTTCCTTACAGCAAGATGAAGACAATTGTGAATCGTTGGTAGCATATTCTTCCATGTAAATTAAAAAAAAATCTCCTGTACGGATGAGCTAAACAAGAGAAGAGGTTATTATCTGGAGGCAAGAGGATTCCTAATTGTACAACAAAGCAGTTCCTTGTACACGGCCTTAAATAAACGTTTCTTTATTTCAGGGGCTGCATGATCTCCTGTGGCGGTCTCTCTCCCATGTCAGTAAGCAGTCATGAGGGAGACGTGCTTAGCGATGCACAGGTCTGTAAAGGGCCTTTGACGGAATGCTCACTGCTTCTATTGACGCACTGGGAAGTCTGAGGTCACAAGCTTGGCTGGGACACATGAGCCCAATAAAGAGGCTGATTTTGCCCTCCTGACACAAAGCCAGACACTTTATCAGCTTCATTGTGCACTTAGGGTCATGTGCTAACAAAGAGGATTTCTCTAGTTATAATCCCCCTAATGACGGCTTCTCCCAGCCTTCCCCAAAACCCCACCAGGCCCCGTGGCTTGGCAAGCCAGAGAGAATAAAGGCAGAACGGTGCTTGGCTTTTGAACTGAGTTCAAGGCAATTAAAGTCAAGGGCTAAGGAGAGAAGGAGGGGGCTTAGGAAGGCAGCATAATAAGCAGTATGGCTGGAGCACTCTAAATTAACTCAATTAGACAGAGCCTGATTTAACGGGGAGAGCTGGCGAGAAGAGCTCCCCTCATTAAATTTGATGTTAGAGGAGCTTCTGCTGAAATTAAATTTGTGTTAGTTGTCTGAGTCACATAAAATAGCATGTGCATGGGCATGTACGCATGTGCACACGTGCAGGTTCTGTGATTCAGGTGGGAATTTTGAGAGGGCATTGGAAAGGGTTAGAACTAAAAAAACGAAACAAAATAAAAGAAAAGGAGGTTTCAGTGAGCGAATGCTCCAGAACCCAGCAGTGGAAGACAAGGGGAAAAGCTGGACAGAAAACAGGTGGGAAGCCTAGCCAGGTCTCCCAGTTAAGAAGACATGGGTCTTGGGCAGTGGGGGCTTCTGCTGGGTTGCCTGGGCTGTGGGATTCTGCTCGGAGTTCGGGCTCAGTTTCCCCGGGTCTGCATGACCTTGGATGGTGTACTGAACAAAGAGTGCTGCCCGCCTCTGGGCCCCGAGCCGGCCAACATCTGTGGGTCTCAAGAGGGCCGGGGCCAGTGCACAGAGGTGCAGACAGACACCAGGCCCTGGAGTGGCCCGTATGTCCTTCGAAACCAGGATGACCGTGAGCAGTGGCCAAGAAAATTCTTCAACCGGACGTGCAAGTGCACAGGTGAGGCCCTGGGGCAGCGCCGCTTCACTCTGAATCTGAACTTGGTGGAGAATCCTTGCGGGGAAGGCAGTCCCTTCTGAGGGAGAGGCGACTGGTGACAAACGCTTAGGCTAGCTGTTTCCGTAGCCAGTCTATTCGGTAAGGCTGATGGACTGCTTACATCTTTCACACCCCGTACATGTGCTTATGAAAACTAAATCAACATTATGTGGGCCAAGCCTGAATTTCTGAACACATGCCAACATACCTTTGGCTTGTTTGTTGGGAGGGGAGGCTACAGAGATGGAGAGCCTGCTTTGAAACTAGAACAAGTCCTTTCAAGATGGTTCGGGGCCTCTCCTGCAATGGGTTCACACTTGCTGAGGCGTTGGGTGCGGCTTGGCATCCGGAGGCAGCAGAGGAGGCAGGTGCTGCGGAGTCCTGGCCTCAGCAGTTCTCATGATTTGAAGAGACCACTAACAGGGTCCATCTGCCTTGTTCAAGCCAGGACTGGACTGTAATTTTGGCAAAGTTGGGGAGATGGGGCAAAGCAGCTTCTTCAGTGAGGTGTTACGAGGGATCAGTGGCTTCCTTCTACCTGAATTCCACCTGAGCAGCTCTCAGACCTGTTCACTGTCCTTTCTTTACAACCCTGTCTCTCCCAATACTTGTTTCTTTGAGATCTTCATTTTTTCTGCCTTTCTTAAATCTTCCTCTGTCTCACCTCTTCTGGTTTCCAGAAACCAGGCACAACTGTGATGAACACTCAATGTCTGACAGGGCGTCTGAAAAACCAAAATCCTGCAAGCCTCAGCTCCACCAAGGCCCTCGGCCATCGTCCCTCAGTGGCCCGCTGCACACAGCCTTCCCTTTTGGCATATTTCTGCTTCCTCACATGCTGCTAACACATAGGAGAGTATGGACAAGCCAGCTTTTTGTTTAGTTATGATGTACTCACTATTATGTTAGAAGAGACATCGAACCTAGGACCTTGTGTATGCCAGGCGAGTGCTCTAACACTGAACTACATCCACAGTCCTTGTAATTATTTTAAATTATGTGAGTCAAAGGCATTTTCAGGTCCTAGTTTGCCTTACATACCAATTGTGACAAGTTATGATAGCATATTGAATATGCATTATCCATTTTTTGAGCCATTAAAGAATTTGCTTCAATAGACATCGCTTCATAGGTTTTCAGTCCCACGGGGGTGGGGGGGCCCGCATTGGATTCCACACTTGTGGTATTGGAAACCACACTAACGTGGGTAACCTTTGCCCCGGACCTCCAGAGCCATCTACGGCAATCATTCCCTGTCAATAGATGACAAAAGGCTGTTTCTTTCAAACCCTGAGCATCTCTGCTTCAGGGGGGCAGAATGCTTAGCAGGTCAGGTAGAACAGGTCGCTTATCTTACCCCATCTGTGTAGTTTTCTCTTGGATAGTGAAGCACATTTGCTTTTAGAAAATGGACGTGGAAACCACAGGACACAGCAGAATAGAAAGCATACTTGCTGGTTTTTTTTGGTGAGGAAGTATTTTGAATATTCATCAAGAAGGGGTAGCAGCTTGGGTCAGAGTGACGTACTTTCAGAATGAAACACGAACTACTGCTCCAAGAGGCAATGGGTCAGGAGTAGGGCATGGCCTCAAGTTTCAGATTCAGTAAAGACTTCACATTTCCAGAGGCCAATTCCTAGCAGCAGGGCTTCCTCAAGGTGCTCAGCCCCCATCTCCCACCACTGATCACCAGGACTACCCTTGAGGGCCCGTCCTCTGCCTGTGATTTACCTCCTTTCTAGGGTTCATTTGCCTCCAACTCCCTCACCACCATCGCTCATTCTGTACTGCGTGTGCATGGGTTAAGGTTGCTTAGGATCTGCTGCTCCTAATACTTAGTTTGATAGATTATTCCTTTCATCTAGCTTTAAGAAGTATAATTGCTGGGAGCTGAAGAGATGGCTCAGCGGTTAAGAGCACTGGGTGTTTTACCAGAGGTTCTGAGTTCAATTCCCAGCAACCTCAAGGTGGCTCACAGCCATCTATAATTAGTCCCATGGAATCTGATGCCCTCTTCAGGTGTGCAGATGTACTCTCGGACAAAACACCCAAATACATACATACATAAAGATAAAAAAAGCACAGTTGCCATACAGAGTTCTGCACACAATCAATATATACAATTTAATAAGCTGTATGCTTTTCTGTTCCTCTTACAGTAATCAAGGTAAGGAACATGTCCATCACCTCCAAGAAGTTTCCTCGTCTTTCTTGCCTTTGTGGTTTTTGTAACATGAGCTTTAGCCTGGTAGCATGTTCTTACGTGTACAAAACCTTATTTTTAACCGTACTCTAGAGCGGATACTCAAAACGTAGTCACCATGTGTCACTCTAACGGTTCTCATCAAATGAGCCTCTACGTCTCCTCCTCTGCCCTCGTCCCTGGTGACCACCATGCTTCTGTCCTTTCTGGTTAGCTGACTGCTTTATAGACTCCTCACTTAGGAGGAGCTGGGCATTATTGTACAGTGAGGGATTTGTTTTACTGAGCACAGTGTCTTCAGGTCCATGCACAGGTTGTAAGAGGTAGATGATGGTCCCAACACCTCTTCCTCCTCCTTTTTCAACTTACTAAAAAAAAAAAAAATTTTTTTTTGTTTTGTTTTGAAATTCTGGAAGTTGAACCCAGGGCTTACATACAGTAAGCAGGCAATCTGCCACTGAGCTCCATCGTCAGCCCCTTTGGCTCCGTTTTTGTCGGTTGGATGGTCTGTTTCCCTGAGTCTTGAGACACAAGACCAAGTCTTAGAGACTTGCAACGGAAAGCTGCTTTGTGTATGTACTTGTCGTTCTGTGACATGTCAGATGTTTCAAAGACAGACACATGATCTTCTATGTTTCCTCCTTAAAGAGTGAGTGATTTGCCTTCTTTGGGTAGTGTTTTCGTATGTTTCAGATACTCTGTGGAGTTTATACCTGACTTTGAGCATCCCAAAGGCCCTTGGCTCTGGGAGCCTTCAAAACCACTTGAAAATGGAGCACCTAGGACTCTCCTGGCCATCCTGAAGTTTCTAAGACAGAGATGGAAATTAGCATCTGGCCAGCAGAGTGCTAGTGACTTTGCATTTGCTGATTCATTGAGAAAATAAATGACTCCAAGCTTGCTACTATAGACTGGTAAGGGAACCTTTTAGCCTCATAAGGGAAAACTAAAAAACTAAAATAAACAAATTCTCTGCCCCAATTCTCTATAGAGCATTTTTCTATTCTTTATTGTGATAAATTGGAAAAAAAAATGCTTAATGCAATCGCAAGGAACTCAATGTAAAAGTCAGGAGACTTTGGCACTGGCCGTCACGTTCTGGGGCTCACCTGACAGTTAGCATTGATGAGCAGATGCCAGTTGCAGCTGGATCTTTGGGCTTTTGAAATCCTGGGGCACCAAATAGTTTTTGAACAGTTGGCTGAGAACTTCTTGTTTGTACAAGTGACTAAACGCCTCATTTTCCAATCTCTGAAATGGGGATAATGATGAACCCACACTTGTAAAATCTTTTTGAGCTCTGCAGATGAAAGAGTCTGTGTGAGTATAAAGTATTGTTATTAAAATAATAGAATCTCTAATTAAAAGGAATAGGCTATTTAGACTTCCTTGTAAACTCACTAATCGGTCGTCGTTAAGCTTAGTTAGTCTAATAGCGTTTTGAGTTTGAGCCGTGCAGTGCATGTAGGGACATGTGTGTGAGTGTTTTCTCTCTCCTCATCTTAGTTTTAAGTCAGGAGAGGGTTTTGGTTCTTTTAATGTAATTTTTGCTCAAGAACACACTCAATGTGAGATAGATTGGAATCATCCCCCCTTCCCTGTTCCCCAACAGCAACAACAAAAACCATAATGTTTTTCTTAATGTGTTCCATTTGTATTTCTTACTGCTGATGCATGAATGAAAGGAGTGACTCATATTAAGCTGGTGCAAGATACAACCAGAAAATCTGAAGAAATACGCACCATGTGTGCCAGGATGGCACATTATATTTTTCCAATTTTTAGTATTTTGATAAATTCTATAGGCCAGGTCTGTAAGCCAAAAAATGGAAGGGACATGATGTACATATAGAAAAGGAATTTTTTAACTGAGTAAACTTCTGAATTATACATGACAAGCAGCAAGTGCTTTCTGGTGAGTGGTTGACCGTGTGCGTGTCTGCTTCCCTTACAGTTCTGTGCTCACCTTGGCTGTGTAAAAGTGTTGTGTTCTCCTAAGTCAGGAACATTGTTTTGTCTTCTGTCAGATCACAACACTCAGTTTTCCGTTTTGACTTCTGCAGTTCCGGTTGTGTTGATGTCTCATGGTGCACACCTCCCCCATTTCCTCTACTCTGCAGTATAGCCTTATTTGTATCTGTATTCCCCAGTGCCTAAAAAATGCCCTTTTCCAATTTTCAGTGTTCCCTCCATCACTCAAGTGGCGTTTATTAGCACTGTGTTATCCCGTTTGGGGTAGAAAGAGGGCAATGGACACATGTTCAAGGGTTAGCAATAGGGATAAGTGAAGACAAGTCATTGCTCTGATATTTGAAAAGTGGAATTTCCTGAGACTATCAACATAACAGTTAGAATGGAGCTTGTTGGGCCCCAGACACCATTCTCTGTGGTCTATAACAATACACTTATTTTTCACAAGAACCCTGTGGAGCAGAACTCTTATTTTGATATGGAAAGCTCAGAGAGGTTCAGCTCAAAGGCCAGTTATTTAAAAATATAAAAAGCTGTGGGGACAGAGGAAGGCATATTGAAACTTGTTTTAAGACTATTTTTAAAAGTAGAATATCCATCATACAAGTGAAAAATGCATGTTAATCTTACGTACCCCAACTTCCAGAAACCCCAACTCTCCATTTTTGCTCTCCCCAGGAAAGACTATGTTTTAGAACAATTTTAAGTTCAGATAAAAATTAGGTCAAAAGTATAGAGATTTCTGATGTATCCCCTGCTGTATATGACCCACCTTCATGTCATGATCCCTTGTTTAGCATTGATGGTAATTAGGTTGTAGATGTTCAGTAAATTATTTGTTGCATAAATAAATGAGGAAGACATTTGTTGATGATAGTATTTCCAGCAACCAGGAGAATCATAAAGAAGCAACATTGTGTAGAAATCACAGCACAAGCTATGAAAAACTCAAGTTCAGACCTCAAGAGTCAAAAGTATTTTTAGGTCTTTTAATGTAAGAGTGCTATAAAATTTAAGTGTCTTTTTTCTTACAATTTAAAATATTTTTCGGATTGTTTTTAGTCCACAGAAATAACTGAATGATGGAAGGAATTGTGGGGATGGCTCAGCTGTTAAAGCGCATGCCATGCTGCCATGAGGACCTGAGGTGGGATCCCCAGCAACCACACAGAAAGCCAGGCTCAATGTGTACTTAACAAAACCTTTATATACCTATTTTTTTTTTTTTTACTTTTTAATGATTTAATTTTAATATTTGTAGGAAAGTATTAGTGAGATAAACAGAACTTTGTTGACCTTCTGTTTTGACTTTATTGATTTATTTTATGAAAGAGACTGTTTTATTTAAGATAACATAATGCCAATTATCAACTTTGAAGTGTTAAAACTTTCAAGTTTTGATCTTAGTGCTTATCATTTGGGTCTTTGTGTCTGAAAGTCTTTCATTAAGGTCTAGTAAGCATGACGAGCCAGGCAGTGTCTTCAGACAACATGACTAACTGCCTTCCATTTCCCTCAGGGCTCCCCAAAAACCTTTACTATTTTAAAAAATATTCATTTATTTTTACTTTATGTCTATGAGTGTTTGCTTGCATGTAGATGTGTGCACCAGGTATGTGCATGCCTGGTGCCCGGAAGATTGTGGAGGCAGAGGAGGACATCAGATCCCTTGGAACAGGAGTGCCTGACAGTTGTGAACTACCATGTACATGCCTGGAACTAAACCTGGGTCCTCTGAACCGTCTCTCCAGTTTCCATGTGCACTTGCAATTCCAGCGCTGGGGAGGTAGAGGCAGATGAGCTCTTGGAGCTTGTTGGCCAGACAGACAGTCTAGCTGAATTGGTGAGCCCTAGGTTCAGTGAGAGAGTGTTTCAAAAATAAGTGGAGAGTAATAGGGGACATTGATGTCGACCTCGCATGCACATATGCACGCAAGTACACAAACCCACATAAACATGTATGAACACAACAACAACACACACACACACACACCGAGAGCAAAAGGCACATGTATCCTTTGCCTTTGTGCATTCCTCCCTGCCAACCACTGTTGGCATCCCGCCCCACACTGGTCTTGGGTTTTCCCGTTGAAGTCGTCCCATAGATGACTTTAAAAAACAGCTGCAAGTTTGACTGAGAGCTCATTTGAGTAGTAAGTATTCTTCAGACTTAAAGTTTTATTCAATCACTTCTCAAAAAAAGAAGCTATTCCTGTAAAAGCTACCCCAGTGGGTGATACGTATTTTCTTTCTCTCTCTTTTTGTCCTGATGATGCTGGGCTTAGGAGCCAAAGAGCTCCACCACTGAGCCAGGTCTCCTTGATGCTTAAAAATAAATAATTACATAAAGGGAGTCCAAGTGGTTGATGAACACAGCTCAGGTCCTTCTGTCTTGCTGGGACCCAGGCTGGGAGTGCCGCTTAGTGGCAGAGCACATGCCTAGCATGTGCTAAGCTCTGGGTTCCATACCTCTTCAACCAGTTTGGCCAGAACATAGTATAGAGAAGATCTATCATGATGTTAAAAGGTGGGGCAGGTGGCTCACACAGGGAAGGATTTAGGAAGGTTAGGAAAAGAGTTTCAGGCACAAGAAAGAACAGGTAATGGTTGTGGGGGTGTGAGATGGAGGCAGAGGCTGAGCAGGGAGCTGGTCATCAGCATTACATACTTGGAATCACTTTAATGTTCTGGAGATAAGCACCTTTATCTTCTTGTGGGAATAAGAGCTAAACTTTCCCTCTCAGATGTATCAGCACCTAAGGAATGAGGAGCTGGTTATGTCCAAAGTAAACCGACAGGTACAAGACGGAAAGGCAGATAAAGAACTTAGGCTTAGCCACCTGTCCTCGGGGATGTCTTAGAGCTTGCTCACTGGCCCTTGTCCCTCGGGCATGGGAAAGCACAGGTGTTTTGTTGCAGACAGCAGATTCTAAAGGATTTGCACCTCTTGACACCACGATCTTTAATTCACTTTTATGATCTGCCAGGCACCATTGATTTTTGTCTTAGTGCTTTCTTCTTTGTGAAATAAACCAGCATTTTAAAAGTTAGATGCCACTCAAATGCTGGACGTCAGCTTGTTTGTTGTTGTTGTTGTTATAATTATTATTATTATTATTATTATTATTATTATTATTATTATTATTATTTTCAAGACAGGGTTTCTAAGAATATCCCTGGTTGTCTTATTCTGGAACTACTAGTTGACGAGGCTGGCCTCGAACTCACAGAGATCCACCTGCTTCTGCCTCCTGCATTATTAAGTCAATGGATCAGTCTGTGCTGGCCCAGTGGTGTGGGCTGCATAGACAGCAGTACTTAGCGAGATCATGGCAGGTTGGGGTGCGGAGAGGGTGTTAGAAGAGAGAGGTCCAGGAAGGAGAGTGCCTTCCCTGGGGCTACTGCAACAAGTCATTGCAAACTGTGTAACAGAAGGAACAGCAGTTGTTTCCTACTAGTTGTGGAGGTGGAAGCCTGAGAACAAGGTGTGAGCGGGGCTGGCGTGCTCTGAGATTTCTTCGTTGGCTTCCTGGACCTCCCTGGGTCTGCATACGGTCCTCCCTCTGTGAGCACGATGATCGCAGTCATACTGGGTAGCGGCTGCTCCAGTACTCTCATTTTGCCTTAATTGCCATCTTGAAAACGTGATTTCCAAAACTAGATACATGCTGAGGTCCTGGAGACGAGATCCTCTGCATCTTTTTCTTCTTTCTCCTCCTCCTCTTTTCCTTTAAAGATAAGAAAGATTGGCATGTAGTAATGGAGGCCACAAGCCCAAGAACAAGGCAGCAGCCCGGGGCCGGGTTCTTGGAGACCCTGTCCAGTCCTGCGCTTTCTCTCCTTGGTGGCATGGTCTTCCCTCATGCCTCAGGGCCCTTCTTGGCCCGTTGTAACATCTATTCTCTTCCCTCCTAACTGGAATTAAACTGAAAATTTTCTTCCAAAGTATATAACCTCACCCCACCCCCCATTTCCCCCTACAAATCAGGAAACTTTGCTGGTTATAATTGCGGAGGTTGCAAGTTTGGCTGGACCGGCCCCAGTTGTGACCAGAAGAAGTCACCTGTCCTACGGCGGAATATCCATTCCCTGACTCCCCAGGAGAGGGAGCAGTTTCTGAACGCCTTAGACCTGGCGAAGAAGAGTGTACATCCAGACTACGTCATCACCACACAGCACTGGCTGGGACTGCTTGGACCCAACGGAACCCAGCCACAGATCGCCAACTGCAGCGTCTATGACTTTTTTGTCTGGCTCCATTATTATTCTGTTCGAGACACGTTATTAGGTGGGTTTTCCCCATTGGCTTAACATCCATTATTAGAGGCTTGCGACTGGGTTGGGTATGGGGTGGAAGTCATTTGATACAAGTTAATTAACGGGGAAGCAACCTCAAGCGAGGTTCCTTTTCGGACTGGCAGAAATACCAAACACCGCCTGTACTTCAAATGGGGCCGTTTCTTCCTTGTTCTGCAGACACTTCAAACCTCTCCTAGCTTATATTCCTGGTTCAAAGCCTAATCCTAGCTCTCTGTGAAACTTAATCCTCAAAGGCATGAGCTGGTAAAGTGGAGGCAAATTCCTTTTGATTCCAGAAAAAAAAAATCAACTTTGGCTTGAAAGCTGGCTCTGGCCTTTTCTTCAAATTAGAGAATTAACTGAACATATGCCAGGCTCACAGCACTTCCTTGTTCAGAGCTGCAGTGTCTGTGCTGGAATCGTGGGGCTCCTTCAACTCATACATCTTCAGACTATCGGTTGGGAGCTCCCCCGAGGCTGCCTCCTGGTAGGACAGGCGGATTCTGCCTGTGACCACTGTTCTCTCCTTCCACTTTGATGTGGGTTTCGGGGCACCTTCTTGCTGGCCATAAGCGTCCAGCATAGGCATGATTATACACAAGGCTAAGCAAGAAGAACTCTATGTTGCTATGACTTGGCGTAAACTTTTCCTTGACGACACAATTCCGAAATGCCCGGAGGCTCCTCGGGTTCCACAGAGTTGTCCTTTGACACCCACACTTACGCTGTAGCGCACGTGTTCCCGCGCCCCCACAACAATAACAAAAATGCTGCTTGTGAATGGAGGACTCCCCCCCAGAACCTGAAACTTGGGGGCTGGGTGGAATACGGCACAGGAGGTGGATGGTCATGCGCTTCATTAATCAAATAGCGACAGACCATCCCGTTTCCGATGGACTGGGGAGAAGCCATTGGTTTGTTCCTGGAGAGTGGGAATCCATTCCAGATTCTTCTCATAACGTCTCCTGACAGTCTGCACACTTGGCTGTCTCTGCAACTGTCCCTACTTCTAAGTCCCCGCCCTCCCTGGGGTCAGGGTGGACAAAATCATCGCGTGTACTTGGGCTGGTGCAGTTCTCACCTGGTGTCTCGCTCTTTCACGCCCATCACCAGTTCCCACCCTTTGATGTCCTTCTCATAATTTTGTGTAGAAAACTTGAAACTTTTCTTTAGTCAAAAGACATTTTTAAAAAAGGCTCTGTGGTGGAGAGCTGTGGTAGGGGCTCTGCTGTCAGTGCCGGTGTAGTTAAAACCTGCCTCGCAGGAAAGCATCCATCTTCCTTTATCGATAGATGAGGGGCTCCTCTGGCTATAAGTTTTATCGCTTTCCTGTCCTTACTCTGAGGAATTTTTGCTTTATGAGAGGGTAACCTCTCAGGAGGAAAGGGAAGCTGTAGTTTCTGGTCTTATCTAGGAACTAAATTTATATTCATATCTGTTCAGCTCTCTGACGTTATTACAGGTACTTTGAAAGAACTAAAGAGCTGAAGCTTCCGCATGCCATCAAAAGCTGCCATGAAAGGCAGAAGAAGGATGGGGCAGCCACCAAGAAGGGCGTGAAATTGCCCAAAGCGCTTCGCTAAAATTCGCGGTTCCAGTGGCCAGCTAAATTGGTTCCAGCATATTTTTTTCTCTTCTGGTCTCAGTGACCACGCTTGTCAGCTGGTGGTTCTAAGTGATTGATGGGTGAGGCAGCATTCGTGAAAGTTCTTCTTGGTTGTATAAAGGCTGCATTAGCACGAAGTGTGGTCGAAGTTGCTACATTATTAAGTAATCTCTCTCTTATAAATTTATGCAATTATAAAGAACAAGTCAGAAAATATCTTTAAAATACATTTAATTTAGGTCTCAATGATTGACACTTTTAGACAGCATTTTATTTTAATGTATTATTGTGAAAGAATTAAAGTATGTAACAGGACACTGACTCTTGAAAATGACTTGAGTTTCTGGGTTCTCTGCTAAAACTCAAACTTTTGAGAAATGAAAGCAACTATTTTGTGAAAGTACTAATTGCTTATGAAACTCTTTTATCATTATTCTTATTGTTGCTTTTTTAATAGACAAATGTTTTTAAACTAAGACACCGTGGACTTCTTGGACACAGACATGCAGCTGATAAGGTTTAACATCTTAAATATTCTGCTCTCTGGTCTCCATTTCCCACTGTTTTAGGTCCGGGACGCCCCTATAAGGCCATCGATTTCTCACACCAGGGGCCCGCGTTTGTCACTTGGCACAGGTACCACCTGCTGTGGCTGGAAAGAGATCTCCAGGTCAGTCAAACCCTGCACTCAGTATCTAAAAAGCGTTTGCATTTAAGGAATACATGATGTTTGAAATACTTATTTCAGTGATAACTAGTCAAGAAAATTAATGCACTCAGCATTTCAGATAGCTTTCCTTTCTGTGTGTGTTGAGTAAACTATGCTCTCTTGACAAACTACCTAAGTTTGAGGATGTTGTGAATTTTGCCCCCGTTGTACGTTAGATCTTTAGACTTTTTCATCTTCCCAGTTCTCCCTACGTTCTACACTGCATTTGATATTGTTTCTTTTTCAGATGTCACATGTGCATGAGATTATGCATTATTTTTCTTTTTAAATATGGTTTATTTCACTTAGTGTAATGTCCTCTGGGTTCATCTACTTTGTTACAAATGGTAGGATTTCCTTCTGTATCAAATCCGAACAATTGCATTGTGCTTACTTACATATATGCACAAATGCATATGTGAGATTTACATATTCATGTGGACACATATGAATATATTTTTATATATTGACTTTTAAAAAATATATCTGATTGGTATTCTTAGTTTTGTTATAAAATTGGCCAAGAAGCATGCCAGTCTTTGCCTTACATGCCTTTGTGCAGCATCTGACACATACATAAAGTGATGGGACCTACCTTTGCTTTTAGAGACTCATTGGCAATGAGTCCTTTGCTTTGCCATACTGGAACTTTGCAACTGGGAAGACTGAATGTGATGTATGTACAGATGAGCTCCTTGGAGCAGCAAGACAAGATGACCCAACCCTGATTAGTCAGAATTCAAGATTCTCCACCTGGGAGATTGTGTGTGACAGGTAATGCAATGGAGCTCTCGCGACTGTTTTTCCTTAGTTCTGGGAGATAGACACTACATTTCTTTATATTTCTCTCCCTATGGTACATAGAGTTATGTTTACATGATCCTGAAAGCAGTTTTTTCCGCAGGAGGCAGGAATTTAAACATTCAAAGCTCTCAAATTAAAAAGTGAAAGTATGGAAATCATGTTAGTAGGTTGAGTGTGCTTGGGCATCATTTTGAGACCAGGAGCTTGAGTACACAACCAGGAGCAGTTCTGCATCCAGCCAGTGTGTGCTGAGCATCAAGCATGTTCTTGTTGATGCCACAGTGCTGGGAACACAAGGGTGAATGATCCAGCCATTCTGTATTTACAGAGATCGATTTGTGGTAAATGATTTACCCAGCAGTCTGAGGACTTCTGTAATAGGTGTGTGTGTGTGTGTGTGTGTGTGTGTGTGTGTGTGTGTGTGTGTGTG
>CABHPQ010167938.1:2774-24966 GCA_902168405.1 Peromyscus aztecus | reverse complement strand
GCCACACAGCCAGCCACACAGCCACACAGCCAGCCACACAGCCACACGGCCAGCCACAGAGTAACAGTGAAAGTAAGATATACAGAAGTAAGAAAAGGAAAAAGCCCAGATGTAGCTGGGATAATTTAAGTTAGGAAAAGCTGGCTAGAAATAAGCCAAGCTAAGGCTGGTCATTCATAAGTAATTATAAGTCTCGGTGTGTTTACTTGGGAGCTGGGTGGTGGGCCCCCCAAAAGAGTTAAAAGCAAAAGAGTAAAACAACCAACATCCATGGAACCAGTCCATGGAACCAGCATCATTAAGTTACACTGTAGTCTCAAACGCCCCAGTTTCAGTGGCTTACTACAGCTCGGGC
The DNA here is from genome assembly GCA_902168405.1 of Peromyscus aztecus. Classification (NCBI taxonomy): domain Eukaryota; kingdom Metazoa; phylum Chordata; class Mammalia; order Rodentia; family Cricetidae; genus Peromyscus; species Peromyscus aztecus. Next base: position 24,611 of record CABHPQ010167938.1, on the reverse strand, counting down.
ATAGTCCTTGCTCACACTGTCTTTTGCAGGTAATTGGTAACCCTACTCTACAGTATTTTAGTTGGGGACTCAGCCTGGAGGAGCTGATCTACCCAGTGGCTCCTGGGAAATTTTGTGTTTAGGAGTGGCCTGTAAAACTGCACTCACATTCTTCAGACATAGCAGCTATATGTAGTCAGCAGCTTGTCTATGGAATAGAGCAAAGGTTTTGAATGGTACAACTCCCCACGGGATTCTGTTTCCCTTTAAGATTTATTTTCATTCTTTATGTGTGTGGCATATGCACGTGATTGCAGGTATCTGGAGAGACCAGAGACATTGGATCCTGCTAGAGCTGGAGTTACAGGTAGTTGTGAGCCCCCCAATGTGGGTGCTCGAAACCAAACTTGAACTCAGATCTTCTGTAAGGACAATGTGCATTCTTACCTATTGAGCCATATCTCCAGTACCCTATGTTTCTCTTATATCAAACAAGTGCAGAGGTTGCCATACCAGCATTGGTATAGCAGCTCCATCATCATCGCCCAAGATGAGAGTCTTCTCCTGTTGTATCATCCTTAGCCTGTGGCTCCAAGATAACTGCTGGTGCCCCAGCCACCATGCCCTGCCATTCCTGCAGGGGAGGAAACAAAAGTCTCAATGCTAAACTGAGCTAGCTCCCTTTACAAGGCCTTCCCAGGAACTCTATTCAGTGGTAGCTTTGTCATTATTGGTCCCATACAACTGCAAAGGAGGCTGGGAGTGTGGTCTTCTAGCTATACACTTAACCACCCTGAATAAATCACTAGTTATATTAAGAAAGAAAAGACCTTTAGAGCATGCTGTCCCATCCTCTAAATGTGACCAGCCAGTCTCACACAGGTGACAAAGGTGGAACAAACACTTGTCCAGTTAATGTTACGTGTTTAGAGGGAGGGCCCAGAATGAATGCTGCCATCTAGAGGAATACAAGAGGAAAAGCCTAGGCCAAGTTGTGGAGAGGTTTTGTTATGTTAATCACTTTCCTTCTTTGTTCTTTGTACCGTTCTGATCTGCTGGAGTGTCCTTTCTCCTTTACACATCCCACACTTCAGGAAAGCACATACCGGCCAGAACAGAGGTACATGACTCACCTGGGATACTCTTTTTTCCAGAAAATGCTAATGAGCTCCAAGTTGTACTTTCGTTAGGAAGGAGAAAGAAGAGGGTGGCTATTGGAGTAGTCAGCTGGCAGGCTCTGTGTGCTGGGAGGGAGAAGGGTGCTGCGTCAGTAGGTCTCTGTCTAAAAGGATGGGGCTAGTGAGGACATTTAGCTCCCTGATGGAGGCTGAGGCTACTCCCTGCGACATTCGGACTCCCTGGCTGTGTGCCCTGCAGTGCAGCTCTTTGTGTGTTGGAGTCTGGGTCCCTTCTGTCCTCTTTTACCTGTAGTCCCACTTTAGCTAGTTTTGTCTGAGCTGTCTTGCTCCATCATCTCTCCACCCCACTATTTCCTCACTCGTAGTCTTTTTAGTTTTTCACGTTTCCTTTCCATAGTTCCTCCTGGGGGGTTTAGTTTTTTCAGACAGGGTCTCCCTACATAGCCTGTACTGGCCTGTAACTTGCTGTGTAGCCCAGGCTAGCCTTAAACTTGCAATCCTCCTTCTTTTGCCTCTCAAGTTCTCATGGAATCACAGTTACATGTGACCATGCCCCATTCCCTGCGGTTTCTCTGTGTAGATATAAGCAAACATGAATGTATATTCCTATTTCTCTTTGATTACAGTATTACTTTAAAAAATGTATATATGTATGTCTATGTGTTGGTGTGTGTACATGCCACATGTGTGCATGTGCCCACAGAGGGCAAAAGTGGGCATAGAATCTCCTGGAACTGGAGTTACGGGCAGATGTGAGCCACCTGATGTGGATGCTGGGAACTGAACTCCAGTTCTCTGCAAGAGCAGCAAGTGCTCTTAACCATTGAAACATCTCTCCAAAAGCTCCCCAGTCAGTTATGTTTGTTGTTTGCTTTTAGACAGGATCTCACCTTGTAGCCCTGCCTGGCCTAGAACATGTTATGTAGAACAAGCTGACCTTGAACTCAAAGAAATCTTCCTGTGTCTGCTTCCTGCGTGCTGAGATTAACCTGGCACTAGTTTTCCATTCATGGTGTTATTTCTCTTTTATGTACTGTTAATGAATATTTAAACATGAGGGGGCTAGAGGTGTGTGTGTGTGTGTGTGTGTGTGTGTGTGTGTGTGTGTGTATGTGTGTGTGTGCAGGTGCCAGAGGTCAACATCAGGAGTCCTATTGCTTCCCACCTAGTTTTGTTTCTTTGTTTTTGTTTTTGTTTTGAGACAGGGTCTCACTAAGTCTAGAGCTCACCATTTTGGCTACACTGGCTGGCCAGAGAGCTCCATGGCTCCACCTGTCTCCATCTCCCAGCACAGGGGTTCCAGCTACGCTCTGCCATTGCCTGGCTCTTAGTGGGTGCTGGGGATCCAAACCCAGGTCCTCAGGCTTGCACAGCAAGTGCTTTATCATTGAGCTGTCTCCCAGCCCACAGAATTCATTGGTTGTTGTTTGTTTTTGTTTTTCAAGACAGGGTTTCTCTGTGTAGCCCTGGCTATCCTGGAATTCACTCTGTAGACCAGGCTGGCCTCAAACTCAGAGATTTGCCTGCCTCTGCCTCTGCCTCTGGAGTGCTGGGACTAAAGGCATGTGCCACCACTGTCCAGCTCAGAATTAATTTCTTATGACTATCCAATATAGTTTGTTACTGCTTTCTCCAGATGCCTTCTTTCTTTCTTTCTTTCTTTCTTTCTTTCTTTCTTTCCTTCCTTCCTTCCTTCCTTTCTTTCTTTCTTTCTTTCTTTCTTTCTTTCTTTTTTCTTTTTTTTTTTTTTTTGGTTTTTTGAGACAGGGTTTCTCTGTGTTGTTTTGGTGCCTGACCTTTGTAGACCAGGCTGGCCTCAAACTCAGAGAGATCCACCTGACTCTGCCTCCTGAGTGCTGGGATTAAAGGCGTGCGCCACCACCACCTGGCTCTCCAGATGTCTTACGTGGGTTTTTACCAGGTGGTTTATTGCCCGTGGGGGTCTATATACTACATTTGGGTTACTGTTTGATTGAATTTTTTATTACATTTATTTTTTATTTATATGCGTGTGGTATATATGAGGAGACCAGAAGATAACTTGCAAGAGTAAGTTCTCTCTAGCCACCATGTGGGTCCTGGGAGTTGAATGCAGGTCATCAGGCTTGGTGGGAAGCCTCTCTACCCACTGAGTCATCTTGCTGGCTCTTTTTATTTATTTATTTATTTATTTATTTATTTATTCATTCATTCATTTATTTATTTAATTTTTGAGACAGAGACTCAAGCTTGCTTTGTAGCCAAAGATGACCTTCAAATTGAACTTGAGATCCTCCTGCCTCCACCTCCTGAGTGTTGGGATTACAAGCATGCACCACCACACCTGGCTTATATGGTGCTGAGGATGAACCCAGGCATTTGTTTGAGGTAGGCAAGTGCCCTACCCAATGAGCTACATCCCCAGGCTTTTTCTGGGGTGGGAGTGGGACAAGGGGTGGTCTTACTATGTAGCTCAGGCTGGCTTCAAATGCATGGTAATTCTCCTGCCTTAGCTTCCCTAATGCTGGGATTACAGATGTGCTGTACCATGTCTAGCTTTAGGTGGATGTTTCTTGGATGTGCACAGCACATGTATGCACATACACACACAGATCTATTGCAGAATCCCTAGTATATAGATATGAAAAATATTTCCCTTGGACTCTTATATTCTAGATATCCAATTTTATAAATTCCTGCCTCAAATTCATGCACAGGGACAAACAGAGTTGGAGGGTGGCAGTGGGTAGCCATGGCAGAACCCAGCTGGAAGAAGAGGGACTCAAGCTGGGATGAGAGGAGCAGCGGGGCAAAGATGGTCAAGGCTGGAGCCCCAAAATAGGGTGTGAGCATGAGAGAGGCAGCCCGGGTGGGAGGTGTGAACTTGGAGCCCCAGGGTTCTTGGGTGTGAATATCCTCCAGTTGGGGAGCATGGGGACCTGTGGCGCTCATGTAGTGACTCTACTATGCTGCAGGTTCCCACTGAGGGATGGTCCCAGGCTGCAAGCCTGGCTGTGGCACATGGGCCGTGAACACTGGGTACCCAGCTGCCACCAATACTTGAGCAGTGAGCATTTCACACCCTCCTGCTTCCGGTGGCGATGGGGAGTTCCCTCCCTGCTGCCTGGTGATGCCTTCCACCTTCTCCAGGGTATCAACTGAGGTGAGGAGGTCCCCTGTAGAGGCTGATCCCCAGCCTCGCCACCTGGGAAATAACCATAGAATCTGGACTCCAGTTCTCTTCCCCTAAGGCAAATCCCTCTTTGATTCTGTCCTTCAGCCTTCCCTTCTAAAGGAGGTCTCTGTAGAAACTGACCCCTGCTCTTAGGCCTAAAGGAATGCCTCTTGGAGTATCTCTGATGCTTTAACTGTCCCTGCCCCCCATCTTGTCTTTTAGAGCCAGACAAGAACCAGAAGCACCGAGAAGCCTGTGGCACCGCCCCCTCCTCCTGGGCGGGAGGTTTCATCCGTGCCCCTGGAGCCCTGCAGCATGGCGTCTGGCCCAGTGCATTTCCTGGTACTGGGACCCGCATCAGGAGAGCCCGAGACTTCGGCCACCATGCTCCTGACCCCTTGCCCCTCCCACTTGCTTCCACAGGGCCAAGGACTGGAATCTCTGACCAGCACCCACAAGCTGGGTTGGAGGCTGCTCTTGGGGCACTGCAACAGATAGTTCGCAGGTTGCAGAGGCACCAGGCACAGCTGCAAGCCTTGGAACAGCTGGCACAGCAGCTGCACAGGGAGAGCCCGCTGGCCTGCACACACAGGGTCCATTGTGTTGGGCGAGTGCCCCTGGGACTGGTACCCAGGGCGCTTGCTCCACCTGCAGTTCTGCTTTAAACCAGGGTCCAGTGTCTAAAGAACCTCCTCGTGCCTTTGGGGTTGTGGGTGTGACCTCACAGCAGAGTGCTTGCCTAGTAAGGGCCAGGACCTGGGTTCCATTTCCAGCACCAGCCAGACAAAACAGGCCTTGAGTGTCAGTGCAGGCCGTAATCTCAGCAAGTTCAAGGCCAGGCTAGACTAACTAGCAAATTTAATGCTAGCCTGGGCAACTGCGACCCTGTCAGAAATAAGCAGACATTAAAAAATCTGTGAATAGCAGCCAGTCATCAATCAGAGCTGAGTGATGGCTGCCTAACGAGGGCATAATTAGGAAACACGTTTCAGGAGCGCGTTGTCCGTGCCAGACTGAAACTTACTGAAAACCGCTATGGTCATGATGCTGCTTTTGTGCCGTTCTCCGGATATAAAAGCAGAGTCCTAACTTTCACCAAAGCAGGTAGGCATAAAACTGTAGAAACAGGAACCACCATGGGGCTTGTGTTTGCAGCCCTGTCAGGCTGTCTAAAGCTCCTAGGCAACTCCAGTATTGCACTGCTGAGTTTGGTCTTTTGAGAGGTATAAAATAAATCAGTTCTTGACATTTTTTCTCTGCTTATGACTCGGTGGTAGAGGTGGGCTCTAGCTCAGTGATAAGTCCTTGCTTAGCATGTGTGAGCTCCTGGGTTCAGTCTGTAGTACTCTAGCGAGGTGTCTTCAGCTGGTGGGTTGGACATACCCTCAGGTGAGACTGTTTGGTCACAACAGTGCTTTACAATGGTTGGTTTGTGGTGACCCAGAAGATAAAGAGCACTGGGTCTGTTTTCCCAGGTGACAGTGGTCAGCTGGAGATGCAGTGTGGTTGTCCCTGGTGCTTTGAGACTGTGGCCTGGGCACCAGTTGTATGGTGGGGCTGGGACAGAGCTCAGACTGATGCCTGGAGCTTTCCATGGAGCTTGCTGGGGTCCCTGGGCTGACATTGTCTCTCTCCGCATCCCTGCCCCTGTTTAGTCTCTGCCTCCTACTAAATCATCTTTTTCCTCTTTTTCGTGTGTGAGTGCTCTATCTGTGTGTATGCCTGCAGGCCAGAAGAGGGCACCAGATCCAATTTTAGATGGTTGTGAGCCACCATGTGGTTCCTGGGAATTGAACTCAGGACCTCTGGAAGAGCAGCCAGTGTTCTCAACTGCTGAGCCATCTCTCCAGCTCCCTACTAATTCATCTTATCTCACCATCTCCACATTCACTGACTTTCTGTCTCCATTTTGCTATCCCCCCACCTGTCCCCCATCCCCCATGTCACTCCTCATCTGTATCTTCCATGTCTTTGTCAGTCCATGTCGGTCGGTCCTTCCTGCATTTATCTTCCCACCCTCCCCATGACTGCCTCTGACCTCACATCTGCTGCCTTGTCTCCCCACATCTCTCCATTCACATCTTGTTTCCGACATCCCTGGCCTTCCTGTTCCTCACACCATGCCTGCCTGTCTCCCTGTGCTCCCTGTTTCCACCACTTCTTGCTGGGATGACTCAGCTGCCTGGACCCGAGGATTCACCATCATCTGTGGAAGGCCTGACATAGCCATACACCTGCCACCCTGGATGCTAAGCCCAAGCCCCCAGATGTGGCTTGAGTTTTCCTGCCTGGCCCACGGTCAGGATAAATCTCTTTCACCTGACAGTCCCACAGCCGCTCAGACCCAACCAAGTAAACACAGAGACTTACATTGCTTACATACTGTATGGCCGTGGCAGGCTTCTTGTTAACTGTCCTTATATCTTATATCAATCCATTTCTATAAATCTATACCTTGCCACATGGCTCGTGGCTTACCGGCATCTTTACAAGCTGCTTGTCCTGGTGGCGACTGGCAGAGACTCCCTCAGCCTTCCTGTTCTTTTAATTCTCTCCGTTAGTCCCGCCTACACTTCCTGCCTAGCCATTGGCCAATCAGTGTTTTATTAGCAACACATTTGCCATACAGAACATTCCACAGCACCCAGACACTCCGAGTGACAGGATTGAGAGACAGAGATAGAAGGTGGAAGAAGAGTTACCACACGGCCTTGGCCTGGCCCTGTTGCCTATCCCTGGGGAGGAGCAATGCTCCAGCACTGGGTCCCACTCTCGTCCACGTGAACCTTGAATGTGACCTTGGACCAAGTTGCCCCGGAGCCCTCATCCCCTAGGATGCTCATCCTCTGCGGTTTCCAGCCCCTGCCATCCCCAACTCAAACCCTTGGCAATCAGTTAAAGTCTGGGCAGAATAAGGGTCGCTCGCTCGCTCAAGGGGTGCTGTGCCTGGTTCTGAAGAGTCCTGGTGTGCTGTGCCAAGCCTGCTGTGGGGTTGGGAACACAGCAATGAACACGGCCCCAAACCATCCCCGCCTTTGAGTTCATGTCTGCTTGAGTAGAAAGTGAACTAGTAAACTAATAAACCAGATCACTTCAAACTGACAAGTCATCTCAAGACTGAAGAGGTATGACTGATCGGGGCGTGGGGATGGGGTGGTGGTGGTCTGTGGAACCTGGGTGGAGAGGGGGCCTGTCAAGAGGGCACTTGGGCCAGTGTAAGAACAATGATGCAGAGGCCCTACCATCTGGGTCATCAGAGTAAGGAAGGCTGTATTGCTCTAGAGAAAACCTAAGGGGGTGGGTGCAATGTTTATAAGAAGAGCCAAGATGTCACTGAGAAGGTACCTGTGGGTTAAATATTAAGAGGGAAGGGAGGGGACCATACAGGTGTCGGGGGAAGAGTTCCCCAGCAGCAGGAACCGTGAGGATGCAGGTGTAGCTGCAGTGAAGTGAACTAAGGAGAGAGAGAAGGTTAAGTAGGAGAGGTGACAGGCAGCCGGGCGGCGGTGGCACACGCCTTTAATCCCAGCACTCGGGAGGCAGAGGCAGGCGGATCTCTGTGAGTTCGAGGCCAGCCTGGTCTATAGAGCGAGATCCAGGACAGGCACCAAAACAACACAGAGAAACCCTGTTGAAACACAAAAACTAAAACAAAACAAAACAAAAAAAGAGAGGTGATAGGCACGTTCACGTAGGGCCATTGTGGACTATGGTGGCCCACACCTGCATGAGCGTGTGTGTGTGTGTGTGTGTGTGTGTGTGTGTGTGTGTGTATGTGTGTGTGTGCATGCGTGCGACGTGCGCGTACCTGGTGGTGGCAATAGAGGAAAGGATTGTGGTTCTTGATGTGTTGCCCAGGTTGAACTGAATTGCAGACCTTCCTCTTCAGCCTCCTAAGTGCTGGTCGTAGGCCTGTACCACAACACTGGCCTTCACCAGGGCTGATGTCAGGCAAGCATGTGGGACACGTTAATAGGGACAGTTCAGCCAGGCTGGGGACAGCACAGAGGAAGCTGCCGCTCTAGTCCAGGTGGGAGATGAACAAGTATGGACCTGGATGAAGGCTGGGAGAGGCAGAAGAGGGAGTCCCCATTCTGTCCATTAGGAGGAAGAGGGGTGGAAGGCCAGGGTGATTTGGGGTGCAGCAGGCAAGGCCAGCCCAGGTCTGAGATGGCTAGAAGTGATACACATTTTCAGAGGTGCCATCCTGAGACCGATGGGCACCCTCAACACCACTGCAACCATGATACTTGGTTCAAGCTTCAGCTACTTGCTATGATCCCTTGTCAAGTGGCTTACTAACGGTTCTGTCCTGGGTGATGAGGATAAGCGTGAGGACGAAGATAATTTAAAAAGAAAATGGCCCTCTGATCCCCCATACGTGGGGCAGGCTTGAAGGAGTAAAGACTGGGATTCCAGAGAGTGGAAATACCCAGCATCAGACTCAAGACCACTGCTCTAACCGGCCTGGTTTGCCGAGTGGAGGAAAACACCCGTGCTTGCCTTCTTACCCATCTCTTTCTACCCCTCATCTCAGCCTCATCTCTCCAATTTCTATGCCTGTCACATCCTTCCAGGAAGCCATCTCCCCTTCCTCTGGAGGTCCTGCTTCCACCCCGACTGTCTCCCAGCATCTCCTCCCGCCCCCCCCCCCCCCCCCCGCGTCTAGTCACTGCGCATGCTCCGCCAGCGCCCCTCCTTCTCTATCCCCCATCCCCCAGCCAGCGTCTGGGCCTCGTCCCCTTCTCTCTGTCTCCCTCTCCTCCCCCATCTCGTCCCCCCGACACTGACACCCCGTTACTCCGGCAGTCTCCTCAGTCCCAGCCTTTCTCTCCAACCCCCGACATCCGAGGTAAGATGGGAGGCTGGTGAGAAGGGGAGGGGCGAAGCATCCTGCATCCCTAGATAAACAAACCCCGGGAGGGGGCGGCCGAGACCCAGGGGCCTGGCACCCGAAGAGAAGAATGGGAGGCTGGGCCTGAGGGAGGTGGCAGGCTTTGAGGCGCATATCCCCGGGCCTTCAAATAGTAATGGGGGTCCCTGTGGCTGCCGAATCCAGAGCTGGAGACTAGGGGGCCACCCGCGGTTCTTGGAGCTTCTGTGGGCTTGGACCCCCTGAGCTGTGGGGCGCTATCTCTAGCTGACCTCTATTTTCAGGATTTGCCTCCAGGCCACCCCCCAACTTTACTCAGGCCCCCCAGGGCTATCAAGGACCATGACTAAGACAGATCCTGCCCCAATGGCCCCTCCACCCCGAGGGGAGGAAGAAGAGGAGGAAGAAGAGGATGAACCGGTCCCAGAACCCCCCAGCCCCACCCAGGAGCGCCGGCAGAAGCCTGTTGTGCACCCCTCAGCACCTGCCCCACTCCCCAAGGACTACGGTAAGCACTGTCCCCACCCTGGAATCTGGTATGGAGCTTTAGGTGATGGTGGCTTGGCTGCGCTGTGTTGATGGTGATGGTGGAGGCATGCTGAAGGTGGTCCACGGAAGTCTTAGTTGCAGAGCCGTTAAGACCGCTCCCCTTCGCTAATTACACTCATCTATTGGAGAATGGCGTTGTAAAAATCCTAGTCTTCCATTCGTGACATACCAACTCAATCATTTAGTCATTCAACAAACATTGTGTGGAAGCTCCTGTGAACCTAACTTATGCCAGAAACTGGGGCTGCAGCACAGAGCACGGTTCTCCTAAGGCTTTGCAACCTAAGGCTTTGCTGAGAGAACTCCCAGGCCCCAATCGTAGCCACACAAATGAGTCTAAATATGAAGTTACAGGAGACAATGAGATTGATTTTGTCAAGAACAGAGTGCTGCAAGAGCTTTTAGAGACAAGGTTCCCCTTAGGAGGTACCATCTGGGGAAGACCCAGTTTGGAGTTGGGGGGAGGCGGCTGCAGGAGCATGAAGCACAGGAATAAAGGATCTGAGGTAGAAGGGCATGAGGTAGGAGCTGAGAGCAGCTTGAGAAACGGAGCGTCTTATCATTCATGGAGGACTGAATATCTCCGGCTTCATCATGAGGATCCAGGCGTGAGCCTGGCTCTCAAAGAGACCCAACACATTACCTTCCGAAAGGCTGAGACTTCCAGCAGGAGACTCCGGGAGTTGGGCTGGGTCTTTCTGGTGATGTGTGTTGCAGACTGAGGCCAAAAGAATGAGGAGGAACCAGCTTGTAAGCAACCTGGAGAAATAGCTCCAGTTCAAGAAAAATAAGTGCAAAAGCCCAGAGGCAGAAATGAGTTTGGAATGGAAGACCACAAAACTGCATTTAGGGGGCAATCAGAATGGAGGTGAACTATTACCAAGGAACAGATCTGGAAGGGACTTAAAGGCCACACCAAGGACTTGTCCTGTATTTTGAGTGTGAAAGGAGAGAACAGTGTGTGTTATCTAAAAGTGAGAAGTGACAGGTTCAATGGACAGTCTCGTCATTACGTTTTAATTGATTTGGTGTGTGTGTTTGCACGTGTGTGTGGTAGTCAGGGGACACATTTCAGCAGTCAGTTCTCGCCTTCCACCACGTGAGTTCCAGGGACGGAACTCAGGCCATCAGGCTTGGTGACAAGCTCCAGCCCTTACCAGCAGAGCCGTCTAAAAGATCCTGCTGGCTTCTGATTAGAGAGATGGGGCCCAGCCGGGGCTGGTGCTGGCTGGGAATTCCTAGCAGCTGTGAGATCCAGACACTCGTACTGGGTTCAGAGCTGGCAGCACTAGAACGGGGCAGGAGGGATTGCCTGTGGACATGTCACCTGCCAGAGGTAGATCAGGGGGACAAACGTCAGTCTAATTAGAAAAACAAAAAGGTTATTAGCTGGCGAGATGGCTCAGTTGATGAAATCTTTGCCATGCAACCATGAGGAGCTGGGTCCCCAACACACATAAAAAGCTGGGCATGGCTGCTGGTGTCTGTAATCCTGGTGCTAAGGAGACAGAGGCAGGAGGATACCCAGGACGACTGTCCTGTCTAGACAATCAGTGAGCTCCAGGTTCCATTAGAGACCCTATCTATCTAAAAACTAAGGTGACCGATTGAGGAAGACACCCGTTGTCAACCTCTGTTTCCTCAGTGCACGCTCTCCATATTTGTGTGCGCAGAGCCACACACACACAATATTATCTGGGGGTTTGGGGTACAGTGGGAGTGTCCACCCTAGGAAACCAGGAAATCTTTAAAAATCCAGCTGGATCTGGCTGGAAGTCACAGCGCCTAGGCTGGTAATCCTGCTTAGAACAAGGGATCTGGAAATGTGGCGTATTCCAGGGAGGAGGCTGTGGGGCGCATTTGTTTGTCCAGCTCGTACATTACGTCCTAAGAGACCCAGTGGGCCTTTCCTGCATGCTAGGTGCTGTGTGCCATAGGTATAATGTCGGCACACCCAGCCGTGGGGACAGAGGCATAAGGAAGGCGGGACAGGAACCCCGTGTTTACATCCCAGTGAGGGTGACAAGTGAAAATGGGAGAGACAAGAAGGGCCTGGGGTGTGGTTTGGGCGGAGCGCTCAGCAGAGGGACAAAGGAAGAAGAGAGTAAGAAAGAGAAAAAGGTAGAGGAAGAAGCAGCGAGGCAGGAGCATCCACACCGTGTTCGGGGAATGCGCACGCCAAGGCGTAATAGATGGCACATCCAGGAGGGGAGGGTAGCGGTGTAGACGAGCGATGTGAGGAGGCCTGTCTGTGGAGGTGACATTTGCAAAGATTTGCAAAGCCTTCTGCAGGGCCGAGGCACAGCAGCAAGTGCAGAGAGACAAGAATTTGCTTGGCACGTTGGAGGGACAGAAGTCAGTTGGCTGAAGGGGACTAAGGGAGAGGGAAGGTGCAGAAAATAGAGGGGCCAGATTGTCCAGAGCCTTGTGCACCGCGGGGAGGACTTTGGACGGTACTGTAAAAGGGATGGGAGCCAGAGAAAGGTTCTGAGCCAGGAAAGGCTGTGACGTTAGTGAATGGGGAGGGATTCCCGACTCACTGTCCACTTCTCTGCGCTGTGGTCACTTCTCTGTGCTGTGTGGGATCCAGTCTTCATTTACTCATCCATTCAGCACATGCTAAGGCCCCTGCTGAGTGCCACCGAGAGCAACACTTACCAGCATCTCAACGTAGGAAAGATCGAGATCCCATTAGCACTGCCCTGACTGGCCTCAGATCAGAGCCTGTTCATTCATGGCTCCATTTTGTATATGCTGCACAAGCTTACATTTTTAAAGATTTATTATTTTATTAGTAGTTCTTCTTCTTCTTATTATTATTTGGTTTTTCGAGACAGGGTTTCTCTGTCTAACAGCTCTGGCTGTCCTGGAACTTGCCTTGTAGACCAGGCTGGCTTCGAAATCACAGAGATCCGCCTGCCTCTGCCTCCCGAGTGCTGGGATAAAAGGCGTGTGCCACCACCACCTGGCCTTGTTACTTTTTTAAATTATGTATGTGCATGTGTGTCTGTGGGTATACACACATGAGTGCAGGTGCCGGAGAAGCCCAGAGGTGTCATCACCCTAGACCTAGAGTGACAGGCAGTTGTGAGCCATGTGACATGGGTGCTGGGAACTGAACTCAAGTTCTCTGCAAGAGCAGCATTCAGTCTTAACCACTGAGTCATCTACCCAGCTTCAGAACTTGAAATTTTGAGTTTCAAAACAAACAAACAAACAAATACCCCAAGACTTCTGGCTTATTTAAGACAGGGGTCCCTCTGTGTGGTCCTGGCTGTCCTAGAACTTGTTTTTTCAGACTGGGCTGTCCTAGAACTCACAGAACTATATCTGCTTCTGCCTCTCCAGTGCTCCACACATACGGTACATGTCTGGCCTGGCGTTTGTTTGTTCGTTCGTTTGTTTTGATTTTCCCAGACAGGGTTTCTTTTTTTTTCTTTTTTTTTTTTTTAGTTTTTCGAGACAGGGTTTCTCTGTGTAGCTTTGTGCCTTTCCTGGAACTCACTCTGTAGACCAGGCTGGCTTCGAACTCACAGAGATCCGCCTGCCTCTGCCTCCCGAGTGCTGGGATTAAAGGCGTGTGCCACTACCGCCTGGCTCCAGATAGGGTTTCTTTGTGTAGCCCTGGCTGCCATGGAACTCGATCTGTAGATCAGGCTGGCCTTGAATTTACAGAGATCTGCTTGCCTCTGCCTCCCAAGTGCTGAGACTAAAGGCATGTGCCACCACCGACAAGCTCTGGCCTGGCTTTTAAAGAAGAATTTCCTCCTCTGGAAACTTGACTAGGCTGTGTCTATTCTTTTATTATTATTATTATTACTATTATTATTATTATTATTATTATTATTAGGTATACAGAAGAAGGTGCCATATCTCATTACAGATGGTTGTGAGCCACCATGTAGTTGCTGGGAATTGAACTCAGGACCTCTGGAAGAGCAGTCGGTGCTCTTAACCTCTGAGCCATCTCTCAAGCCTGGCTGTGTCTACTTTATTTATGCATGTGGTGCGAGGACTGAATTCAGGGCCTTGTGCGTGCTAAGCAAGCAGTCTGCCACTGAGCTGTGTCTCCTGGATTTTGGAGACAGGTTCTTGCCGTGTAGATCAGGCTGACCTGGAATTCTCCATGTAGTCAGTCAGTCCATGTTGGCCTCGGATTCCCAATCGTCCCGACTTTGCCGATTGCTGAGTGCTGAGATGCCCTGCATGGGTAACTAAGGGCCCAGAGCCTTGAACATGCAGATATGAAGAAGGTGCTGGACCGGCAGCCACTCTTGTTTCAGAGAGTAGAATTACCCGATTGTCCGATTTCTCAAGACATTGGATGTCTATATGTTAATCATTTAGTGACCTCTTTATGTTGAAACCTGCTGGTCTTCCAGAAGACACCTGTGGGTTGACTGTGGCCTGTTGCCACCAACCGTGTATTTGAGACTCTGGATCTAGAGTCTCCTTCCCTCAGGATGCAAAGGGGAGTCAGCTTCCCTGGGGTGACTCTGGGCTTCTTTCTCCAGCTTTCACCTTCTTCGACCCCAATGACCCTGCGTGCCAGGAAATTCTGTTTGACCCGAAGACCACCATTCCAGAGCTGTTCGCCATCGTTCGCCAGTGGGTGCCCCAAGTGCAGCACAAGATTGACGTCATTGGCAATGAGGTAGGAACACTTTGGGAGACTGGGGAGGAGGAGACATGGTTCCTCCAGGTTTGGGTAATCCTGTGTTTTCATCTGGCGCTCACAGATTCTGCGGCGTGGCTGCCATGTGAATGACCGTGATGGACTCACTGACATGACACTGCTCCATTATGCGTGCAAAGCTGGGGCCCATGGAGTCGGTGAGACCCCAGACCCCGAAACCTAGGCTCCCAGCGCTGATACCCTCAAAACCAACAATGACTTGGGTCCCCAAGAGCCCAAATCCAAGAACCGGAAGTGCAGAACCCGGAGTCCCTCCCCACACGTTGACGCATATACTAGACAACAGCGTCCCAGCTGACCCTGGCTCTTTTGCAGGAGACCCTGCAGCGGCGGTGCGTCTCTCACAGCAGCTGCTGGCGCTGGGCGCGGATGTGACCCTGCGCAGCCGCTGGACCAACATGAATGCGCTTCACTACGCAGCCTATTTCGATGTACCAGACCTTGTGCGTGTGCTGCTGAAGGGGGCAAGGCCTAGGGGTGAGGAGGCGGAGCCTGGCTGGGAGGGGGTGGGGCCTGGGGTGCCCAGGGTTTGGAGAGTGTGGGGGCCAGGATCTGAGTAAGGGGAGAAGACCCAAGATGAGAGGATAAGGACTGAGGCCTGATCTTGAAGGGAGAAGTGATTCAAACAGGAAGCAAGGACTAGAGGAGTACGGGAGGCAGGGGAGGGGGTGGGGGACTGGGGAGTGCCTTGATGGGGGTGGACAGGAGGACAATGGGATGAAGGGCAGGGTGGGCAAGATGAGTGCTGCCTAGAGCCCGGAGCCCGGAGCTGGGGGTGGGGCTCCACGCAGATGCTGCAGAAGGTCCCTCACTCAGTACTCTTCTCTCAACTGTCCACTTCCCAGTGGTGAACTCCACGTGCAGTGACTTCAACCATGGCTCAGCTCTGCACATCGCTGCCTCCAATCTGTGCCTGGGCGCAGCCAAATGTTTACTGGAGCATGGTGCCAACCCAGCGCTGAGGGTACTGCCGCCACCTTTTATCTCCTCCCTCCTGCCGTCCTCTTCCCTTCACAATTAACAAATGAAATCACAGCCAACATCCACGTAATGTTCGTTATGGAACCGGTCACTTCTCTTTATGATAAGTCCTGTTTACAATGGAGAATCCGAGGTGGGGATCAAAAGATTTGCCCAGGATGTGCTGTGTGGAGAGGGTGGAGAGGGTGGCTTGTTCTTTTCCTTCAGTCTGGTTGACCAGAATTGGTGATGTAACATGTCCCAGAGTCTTGGAGGTTGAGTCTGTATCTTTTTTTGTTGTTTGGCTTTGTTTGTTTTTGATATAGATCTCACAATGCAGCCAAGGCTGCCCTGAAACTCTCTATAGACCAGGCGGGCCTCAGACCCTCAGAGATCGGCCTGCCTCTGCTTCGCAAGTGCTGAGACTAACACTGTGCCTCCCCCTAACATTTCTTTCTTTCTTCCTTCCTTCCTTCCTTCCTTCCTTTCTTTCCTTCCTTCTTTCCTTTCTTTCTTTTTTTTTTTTTTGAGTTTTGAGCTTTGGAATTCCCTCTGTAGACCTGGAAGATGTGTACCACTACACCCGGGCCACGTCTGTGTCTTTACACCCCATTTCTTCTTATTCCCAAGTTGGCCTGAGGTGTAACCTTCTGCTTTACCCAAGGGGGTCTGAAGTGTGGTATCAAAGAGGGCTTGTCTCATTTAGTCCCTATTCCCTCTGTTCTCTTTGACCCACAGAATCGAAAGGGACAGGTACCGGCGGAAGTGGTCCCAGACCCTATGGACATGTCCCTTGACAAGGCAGAGGCGGCACTGGTGGCCAAGGAACTGCGGACACTGCTGGAAGAGGCTGTACCACTGTCTTGCACCCTTCCCAAAGTCACACTACCCAACTATGACAACGTCCCAGGCAATCTCATGCTCAGTGCGCTGGGCCTGCGCCTAGGAGACCGAGTGCTGCTAGACGGCCAGAAGGTCAGGGGGCTGGGTGAGGAGGGGGGTGGACTCAGCTTCCTCATCACCCAGACCTGGGTGCATGGGCCGCAGACAGTCTGCCCCGGGCAGTCACACTGCACTGTATTCTAGAAGTTGATATCCACATACTCCTTTTGTCCTGTACCCTCTGCTGAGCTCTGACTCTTGCAAGGTGACAGACCTGTCCCCTGACAGTGACAGCCCAATGCAGTCACAGCCGAAACTGTGATTACATAGCTCCGCACACCTGTGGCTCCCCCCCCCCCCCGCCCGCCCCCAGGAAGGTTTGTGGGCCACTTCACCCTCAGGTGCAAAGTCAAGGCTTTGACTGGTACCTTATGGGCTGGAGAGCGCCAGGGTGAGGTTCGCCTGGAAGACGTGGCCTGGGAGAAGAGAAGCAGAAACAAGTGGGGCGGGGAGAGGCAGAGGAAGCTGCCTCCATGCAGGCTTCTCAGCTTTCATCCGTCTTCCTGGTGTTCCTCTTGCTGAGCCCAGCTGTTCTTTAGGACAGAGGGTTGGGTCAACTCCAGCTCTGGTCTCGTGGAGTTCTGCTGGTAATGGAATAGAGACGGTAAAGCAGCCCTATGGTTAAGGCCGTTTCCAGTGGCAGCAAGGACTGTGGAAAACATTTGGTGCCTGGATTTAGGAAACTGTCTCTGGCTGAAGGCAAGAGAGGTTTTAGCAGGAGTGTTCTGAGAAGGCTTCCCGGGGGAAGTGATGTCCAAGCTGAGAAAGTAGCTTGAAGCAAGTATGACCCAGGAGACAGGAAGGAACAGTGTGAGAGCAGAGGAATTACGGGCAAGAGAGGCTAGAAGGGGCTGGATCACATCAGACCGCGGGGCTCTAGAAGGAATTGAGATTTTGTTTTTGTTCAGTGAGAAACTATGTAAGTCACGTTTTGTTTCCCAAGCAAAAGCTCCTGGGGCCATGAGATGGCAGTGGTAAAGACACTTGCCATGAAGGCCTGGCAACCTGAGTTCAAACCCCAGAACCCTTGTAAAGGTAGAAGAACTGACTCCAAGAAGTTACATTCTGACTTGCACGCATGTGACATGGCATGTGCACCCCTCATAAGACACCATTTACAGGCATGCAGGCATGTGCACACGCACACGTTCTCACATACTACTACTACTACTAATAATAATAATAGTAAAATTTATTTTTTGAGACATGGTCTCTCTCTATAGCCCTGACTGTCCCAGAATTCTCTACATAGACCAGGCTGGCCTCAAACTCACAGAGATCTGCCTGCCTCTGCCTCCTGAGTGCTGGGATTAGAGACCTGTACGACCACACCTGGCATTTTTTTTTTTTTTTTTGAGACAGAGTCTCACTGTGTAGCCTTGGCTGGTCAGTAATTACCAGTTAGATAGTCTGGCTTCAAACTCCCAGAGATCCACCTGTTTTTGCTTCCCTAGTCCTGGGGTTAAAGGTTACAGCATCATGCCTGGCTGATAATAACATTTTTCAAGAGCTCACTGTGCCCCATCCAGAAAACTTCCTGCATATGATCTAATCAAACTCACTGGACAGTTTGAGGGGATGACTGAATTCTTCCCATTTTATACCCCAGAAGACTGCAAGAGGGTCTGAAAGATTCGGACCTTTGTCATTAGACACGGGATGCCCAGCACTGTCCCTTAGAGAAGCAGCTGGCTTGGGCTTAGCAGCTTGTCCAGGCCCGGGTCGGCTTTGTCATACACCAGGAACGGGCCCTGCGACGGTGATTCCCCTCTGCATGTCAGTTTCTCCACCTGTGAGTGAGGTGATAGTGCCCACTCCAGGGAGATTGGGGGTGGGCATCAGAAAGCCCGAGCAAGCCTGCTGTATGTGTGCTAAGTGTCCTTCGTGTGCCAAGCGGAGTCCCGGTCCCCAGTCCTCAGCACACTTAACCGGCTTGCTCTGTCCGTCTGTTTGTCTGTCTGCTTATGGTGCTGATGGGACCAGTGCTTCTTATATGCTAGGCAAGCATGCTTTCACTGAGCAGCGTATCTGCTGTCTGGCTTGCTTTGGTTGGTTTGGGTTTTTGGTTTTTGAGACAGGGTTTCTCTGTGTAGCCCCGGCAGTCCTGGAACTCACTCTGTAGACCAGGCTGGCCTCAAACTCAAAGAGCCCAGCCTGCTTCTGCCTCCTGAGTATTGGCATTAAAGGAATGCACCCCCTCTGCCCGGCTATATCTCCACTTCTGATTAGCCTATTCTATAGACGAGGGACCCATGGCTGGGAGTGAGGGCCGAGGCTGTAGCTCTGTGGTAGAGTGCTTGCTCCACACATGGGCACACTACAGAGAGAAAATGAATGACTGTGTGGGGGCACGTGCCTGCCATCCTAGCTCTCAGAAGGCAAAAGCAGGGAAGTCTGAAGGGCAAGGCCAGCCTGGGCTGCATGAAACCCTGACTCATAGACAAATACAAAGTGCATGAAAAGGAGGGACCCTCACAGGATTATAGAGACCACACGTCACTGAGAACTCCCTGTAGCTAAGCATTTAAAAAGAATTATGTGTATACGTATGTTTTTAAGTGTGTACACATGAGTGCCGTGCCCAGAGAGTTCAGAAGAGGGTGTTGGGTCCCCTGGAGCTAGAGTCATAGGTGGTTGTGAGCCTCCTGATATGGGTGCTGGGAACCAAACCAAACTTAAAGAAGAGCAAGTGCTCTAACCACTGAGCCATCTCTCCAGCATCCTTATGTGTTAAAATGTTCCCTCCCCTACGCTTAAGCCAGGCAGGATGTCATGTGCCTGAAATCCCAGTACTGGGGGAGACCAAGGCAGGAAGATCAAGAGGCCCAGCCCTAGCTCAAGGTGTGTGTGTGGGATGATACCTTAACTGAGGCAGGGTCGCAGTGTAGCCTCGGCTGGACTGGAGCTGCTGTCCCTCTGCCTCAGCCTCGAGGGCTGGGGTTGCAGGCATGAGTCAGCAGACCTGGCATCAGTTTTTACTTGAATGTCACCCATGGCTTGACTATTCACTGCGGTAGGCAGGACAGTTACATGACAGTAGTTTTTGCTTATGGCGCTGGGGAGGACACCCAGGGCTTTGTGCAGAGTGGGCTCTACCATTGGGTTTCATATCCCAATCCCCCTAGCATCTTTATCAAGTGGATACAATTCTCTGTTCCCATTTGGTGGAGAAGGACGCCGAGGCGTGAAGAGACACAGTGAGGCAGCTAGTAGTGGCGGTGTCAGAACTGAGAACTGAACCTGGCTTCCTGCATCCACCCTGCCATGCTGTCCGTATGTAAGTAGTTCACTATGGTCTCCAAGGCCCCTGACCAAGTCACGCCACCCTTGTCTCCCCAGACTGGCACACTGCGCTTCTGCGGGACCACGGAGTTCGCCAGCGGCCAGTGGGTGGGTGTGGAGCTAGATGAACCGGAGGGCAAGAACGATGGCAGTGTCGGGGGTGTCCGGTACTTCATCTGCCCTCCCAAGCAGGGTCAGTGTCTAACGGGGGCCTGGGACGCTGGGTGGGGGGATGCTCAGTTCTTGGGATGATGCTGCCTGGGGAAAGGGGTGGGGTGGGGACACAGCCAAGGGAGAGGTTCTCCTTTGGCTTGGACAGTGCCAAACCCAGGCTCTGCCTCCTCCCTAGGTCTCTTTGCTTCTGTGTCCAAGATCTCCAAGGCAGTGGACGCACCCCCGTCATCCGTTACCTCCACACCCCGGACTCCCCGGATGGACTTCTCCCGTGTAACTGGCAAAGGCCGGAGGGAACACAAAGGTCAGAAGTGGGTAGTCACAGGAGTGGGAAGAGCCAGCCTTGGGGACATCACGTGGGGAGCTCAGCTCTGTGATTCTGTTCTTCCTCAACTCCAGCTGTAGAGAATGAGCTGACTCCCCACTTCAGTGGTTTCTCCTTTGGCTCACCACTGGCCCAACCCAGCTTTTGGGAGGACCTCTGTGGTTCCCAGCCTCCTGAGACTTAGATTCCTCTCAGCCCCAAAGACTGTTCCCAATTTTAAGGGAGAACCTGTCTCTGGGGGTTACTGCTCCAGAAATTTCTGGCTTTTGTGAATAGAGGTATTCTCAGACTAAAATTCACCTTCATCTGATGTGTGTGTGTGTGTGTGTGTGTGTGTGTGTGTATACATACATACATACATACACACATATATACATACACAATGTTGGCAGGTGCTCTCATACATGTGTGCATGCTTGTGTGGAAACCCCACTGCCCGGCTTGCACTTCCTCTCTTCAGTGAACCTGAAGATCATATATTTGGCTATGCTGGCCAGCACACAAGCTCCAGGGATCTGCCTCTCTCCGCCTCCTCAGTGCCTACCAGTGCACCTGTCTTTTCACATGGGTGCTGGGGATCCGAACTCACATTTTCATACTTGAGCTGAGCTCTACCCTACTTACTTATTTTTGAGATGAGATCCCACTGGGTTGCATAGGCTGGTCTCAAACACGTTGACTCAAGTAGTCTTGTATCAGTGTCCTGAGTCCTGGGACCATAGATGTACACCACTGCCTTCAACTCCTTTTAGTTTTTGGTCGTGCTGAGAATTGCATTCAGGACTTGGCATATGCTAAGCAAGTGCTGTACTCCTGAGCCGCATTTTCAAAGGAAAATTTTGGGGCTCCTGACTTCTACCTCAGGTTTTCCTTTGGTCTGAGTATATTTACCTTCCATTCCCAGGGAAGAAGAAGTCCCCGTCTTCCCCATCTCTGGGCAGCCAGCGTGAAGGGGCCAAGGCTGAAGTTGGAGACCAAGTCCTTGTGGCAGGCCAGAAGCAGGGGATTGTGCGCTTCTACGGCAAGACTGACTTTGCTCCAGGTGAGGGTGGGAGCATGGGCTGGGGTGTGGCTCAGATGTGTAAGGTTCTGGGTTCCATCCTCAGCACTGAGGTTGAGCTCCTGAATACACCCTGCTGCAGGTTACTGGTATGGCATCGAGCTGGACCAGCCCACAGGCAAGCACGACGGCTCTGTGTTTGGTGTTCGGTACTTTACCTGCGCCCCGCGACACGGGGTCTTTGCGCCAGCCTCTCGCATCCAGAGGTGAGCCTCACTCTGCCCCTCAACTCAGGAAGCCACCTAGAGCCCATGTCTTCCCTCAGATGGCCTCAGCTTGGACTGGCAGGCCAGCATGGCTGGTTCTCATACTATAGCTCTTTTCTGTGGGCTCTCTGAGGTTCAGCTCCTAGCCCTTCATGGCTCTGAATTTTCCGTGTCTCCCCAGGATTGGTGGATCCACTGATCCCCCTGGAGACAGTGTGGGAGCCAAAAAAGTGCATCAAGTAACAAGTGAGTTGGGGGCTGGGATGTGGGGATGGGGGGGGCTGTAGGCTCTCGGGTATGTTAGTAATGATCTCTAGCATTTAATTTGATACATGTGGCCCAGAAAAATATGAGACAGGGTCCCAAGGAAGGTAGGTAGGGTAGATACGGGGAGGGTAACGAGGCTATGAGGGTTTGGAATATAGTCTAGTTGTGAAACACCTGCCTCGAGTCCCCCAGTGAGGGGCTGGGGTGTGGCTCAGTGGTAGAGCCCCTGCC
>CABHPQ010167937.1:5114-45821 GCA_902168405.1 Peromyscus aztecus | reverse complement strand
TTATATATATATATATATATATATATATATATATATATATATATAGAGAGAGAGAGAGAGAGAGAGAGTATTTCTGTATAAACATGTGTTAATTTCTCTAGCTCAAGAGTATGTTCCTGTGTCATGCATTAATTAATAATTAATTTTATAATAAACTATCAGACTGTATGCTGCAACCCATCAACAGTGTATGGCTGTCCCAGGTTCTCTGTATCTGCATCAGGATTTGGTCTTTTGCAATTTTCAACTTTAGCCAGGTATTCAGTATAAATGTGTAGTTATATCTAATTATGGTTTTAATTTCCATTTCCTTGATAGGAAATTAACTTAAATATATTATACAGTTCTTTGCCATTTTCATGTACACTTTATCAAATTGTTTGCTTCCTGCTCATTTTCTAGCTTGTTCTCTTTAATATTTCTTTATATATTTTAAATGATTGACTTTTAATGAATATTAGTCTTGAACATATTTTACTCCAGGTTGGAACTTATTCTCTTTTTTTTCTCATACAATGGGAAGTATGTTTTGATAGAGTCTGATTGTCTTAGGATTTCTATTGCTGTGAAGAGACACCATGACCATGGCAACTCTTATAAAGAAAACATTTAATTAGGTTGGCTTCCTTACTGTTTCAGAGGTTCAGTCCATTATCATTATGACAGGAAGCATGGCAGCATGCAGGCAGACGCGGTGCTGGGATAGTAACTAAGAGTCCTCCATGTTGCAGGCAACAGGAAGTCAACTGAGACACTAGGTGGTATCCTGAGCATAGAAAACCTCAAAGCCTGATCCTACAATGACACACTTCCTCCAACAAAGCTTACCCACTCCAACAAGGCTATACCTCTTAATAGTGCCATTCCCTATGATATTATGGGGGTCAATTACATTCAAAATATCATACCGATTTATCCATTATTTATTGATAAATTGTAGTCCATGGCTTGGGTTTCAAATATAAAAAATAGGCCTGAAATTTATTCTTATGCTTTTTCATAATTATGTTATCATCATATATATATGACGATATATATATATATATTAATATATATACTAATCTCTTTAATCGGAGTTAGTAGGTTGTTGAGTTTTTATTACTATAACTTACTAAAAACTTTAGCATCTTTCATAATCAAAATTTGTTTCAATGAAGCATCATATTTTTATTCATTCTTATATCAATGGTGCTTTGACACAATTCTTAGTTTTTAGAGTCACTTGAGGCTCACTTCTATTCTCTCTCTCTCTCTCTCTCTCTCTCTCTCTCTTCTTTCTTTTATCCTCATTTTTCCCCAACAATGTGGAACTAAGATAGCCCATTATAATGAATTCATGCCATGTTGAGAAGCAGTCATTTAACGCTCACAATCATTTTATAGAAAATAGGAGGATTTTTCATTTTAAAAATTACTCTTGTTTTTTATTTTTATCTTAAATATGTCTTGCTATCAAAATATAGTAAATCATCTCCTCATTATCTTTCCTTCCTTCAACCCTCTCCACATAACACTTGCCCTTTTTCAAATTGGTGAACAAGTTATCTTTCTCCCTGAAATGTAAAGATTGTTCAACATATACATGTCAATACATGTAATAAAACATATAAATGGATTTAATAACAAAATTCACATGATTCACACACAGAAGCCGAAAAAGTCTTTGAAAAAACATTCAACGTGCTTTTATGATAAAAATCTTAGAGAAAGTAGGAAAAGAGAAAACATACTTCAGCATAATAAAAGATACATATGAGAAGTCCACAGCCAAAATAATTCTAAATGGAGGAAAATTTGAAATAATCTCATCAAAATGTGGAATGAGACAGGATTATCCACTGTCTCCATTCCTTCAAGTGTTGTACTCAGAGCACTAACTGGAGCAATTAGGCAAGAGAAAGAAGTTGAGAGGACACAAAAAAGAAGTCAAACCATTCCTACTCACAGATGACATGATATTATATATTAGAGATGCCAAAATTTCTATCAGAAAACTTCTAGAAATTATCAACAAATTTAGCAATGTGGCAGGTTCCAGAATCAACTTGCACAAAGCAATGGCATTTCTATGAACCCACAACAAACACACGGAGAATGATATAATAAACATACTCCCATTCACAGTAGCATCAATGAAAACAAAATATCACAGAATAAAGTTATCCAAGGAAGTAGAAGATCCCTGGAAGGAAAACTTTAAACTTCTGAAGAAAGAGATAAAGACACCAGAAAAAAAGAAAGAATATGAAAAGAAAAAAGAAAGATACATCATACTCATGGATTGATAGAAATAATATTGTGAAAAATGACTACTCTGCCTAAAGCCATGTACAGATTCAATACAATCCCAATTAAAAAATCCCCACTTCATACTTGACAGAAAAAAATCTATCCTAAAATTCATATGGAAGTATAAAATACCCTGGAGAGCGAAAATAACTCTGAGCAAAAAGCAAAAATGATAGGGGGATTAATAGAGCTCAGGATATACAACAGAGTTGTAGCAATAAAAACAATATGTTCTTGGCTAAAAACAGACAATCAGTAATAAAAACAAAAAGCAAGCATGTAAACCAATGGAACAAAATTAAGACCCAAAAATAAGTACACATAACTTCAGCCATTTAATATTTGGCAAAGATGCCAAAAACATATGCTTATGAAAAAAATCTTCAACAAATGGTGGTGGGAAAGATGCCCATAAGCTGAAGAATGAAATTAGATCTGTATCTATCACCCTGAACAAAAACTAACTCCAAATGAATTGAGGACATAAAAGTGAAACCTGATACACTGAAAATGCTGGAAGAAAACATGAACAGTACCCTACAGGATATAGCTGTGGGAAAGGATTTTCTGAATATGAACTCATTTACGTAAGAATTAAGGCTACGAACTGATATGTGGGAATTCTTAAAACAAAATAGTTATTGTACAACTAAAGAAACAAATGGGAGAGAATCTTTGCCAACAATTCATCTGAGAGGATAAATATTCAGAATATATAAAGAACTCAAAAAACAGAGTCAAAGGGGAAAAAACTGACCCATTCAAGAAAAAAGAAAAGGGATTTGGGACCTGAACAAAGAGTTCTAAAAAAATGGTTAAGGGGTCTCTCACAAAATTCTGTTCATCACTAGCAGTTAAGGAAATATAAATTAAAAAAAAAACCCTTGGAGATTGATTCTTACCTCAGACAGAATGGCAAAGAAGAAAAAACAACAAATACTAAAGGGAATGTGGGGGAAAACACCCTCCTTTACTCTTGGTGGTATTACAACTGGTCTAACTACTCTAGAAATTAGTGTGGAGAATCCTCAAAGAGCTAAGAATAACTCTACCATATGACCCAGTTATACCACTCATTGATAGCCAAAGGACTGGACATTCTAGCCCACAGATACTTATTCGGCCATATTCATTGCTGCTCTATCCACAAGAGCTAGGAAATGTAATAAACATAAATTTCCTTCATTAATGAATTGATACTGACAATGTGGTACATATACACTATGGGATACTATTCAGCTGTAAAGAAATATAAAATCATGACATGTGCAAGTAAATAACTAGAACAAGAAAATATCATATTGTGTAAGGTAACCCAAATCCAGAAAGATAAACAGTATTTTCATCTTAGGTTCCTAGCTCCAAATCTTCAGATGTGGTTGTACAGCAGGGAGTAAATTAGAGAGGAGAACAGCAGGATACAGGTGTACCGGCTCTAATTATGGATGAGGGAGGGAGACAAATACAGAATAAGGATTGAGCAGGGCAAAATAACATAAAAGATGTCAGAAAAATTCAAAAGCAATCATGCTATTAACTATCTGCCAAAATACCTATAATATATGCAAGTCTGTATATAAACATGCATATGTAGTCTGAAGGAAATTTTCCCATCTGGGCTGACAATGCTTCTCCCAAGAGCCAGAGACCATTTAATGAAAATTCCAAATAGCAGGCATGAGGAGTTTTCTATTGAGTTGTTGGTCAAAGTTGTCCAAGAGTCTTCCAAAATATTAGAGGTTATTGCTACTGTCCTTGGTTGATCCCCAGAGGTGGAAGTAAAATCTTCAGTGCTGAGGACATCATGTACTTCAGACACAGGAACCACCCAGGCCCCAAAGTTGGAACTGATCTGACTGCTCCTTTCTTAAGGACTAGGTTTCCTGGTACCAGAAGGTGCCATGCAAGCTTCCAAGATGGAAGCAGATAACAGTCCTTCCCCGCTGTGAGACCTATGAACCACAACAAACACCAGCCTGACGTGCTAACCTTAAGGGTGCAGTACTGGCATGCATACCTTGACAGGAACCAACAGCTCTATAATTGGGCTGAAGACCCACAAAAAGGGGTTATACATGGTACTGGATATCTAGCCAACTATCCAAACTAGTGTGGAACAGAACCTACAACCGAGACTTTACTAAAGCATCTTCATCCCCAACAATAATCTAAATTCTGTCCTTATACTCACTTACAAGTTTAGTCCTCCATCTAGGAACTGTCTCTTTGCAACAAAAGGAGACTATTACAGAAAACCACAACCAATCAAAATAAAGTTGTAGAGCCAGGTCCATTAGATGCATCTACAAAATACTCCTGTAACCAAGGCTCAGGGGTACAGATTGTAAGAGTTGGAGGATCAGGGAGTTTGCTGTGAGATTGTGTCACCTAGAAATGTTAGAAGGTACACCCCTGAAGTCACACCATCATGACTACCTAAACAAAGATAACACCAATAGATATGCTAGTGTGGATGGCATTGGGGTTGATGCAGGGTCATGAGGCCTCAACTCCAGACAAATATCTACAGGCAACTACAAAACATTGAGAGCAGGAGAAATAATCTTCCCCAGGGAAGAGCACTCTTACTGGTTGGTCAGTTCTGAAAACACACACACACACACACACACACACACACACACACACACACACACACCACTACCACCATCATCATCATCATCATCTACAGACAGAGCACATTGTATTTATGTATTCAAAAACATGTATATATACACATATACGTAACAAAAATTAAAAAAAATGTCATGAATTTGAAAAAGAACAAGAGAGTAAGGGAGGGTACATGGGAGGGCTTGGAGAGAGTGAAGAGAAGAGAAAAATAATGTAACTATAATATTACCTCAAAAAATTAGAAAAAGGAGAAATATTAAATAATTTAAATATTAATATATAATTACATGAATAACACTTTCCTCCCTCCCATTTTTCCCATGAAATCTCACTTCTCTCTCTCTCAAAATCATGTCCTCTGACTTTAATTCATGTATGTATAATACATATATAAATATATACATATACAAATCATATGTTTATTTGTAAATATATAAACACAATTTGTTCATATAATGCTACTTGTATGTATAATGTGTATTTTTGCTTATTCTTTGAAAATTTCAAATACACATACAATGTATTTCAATTACAAGACTTGCTTTGGACGTGAAACTATCATATGGTGAAGGTAGACGGTTCATACACGCTATCAAATTTCAGAATCCCCTGTTCTGCACTAGATTTGCATGCAGGCCTGTCTACAAGATGACAAATTATGTCCATCAAAGAGATAGTAAACTAAACATGAGCAAAAAGAAATATGACGGTAGCATACTCCGACCCTGGTGGTTTTTAAGATCACCTTTTCTCTCCTTCTAGAGAGGAGTGCCACTAGAGAATGTGTAGGCACATCTGTCTGCAATACTCTCATCCTTTTTTGGATAAGCACGGTATTAACACACTGGATCCTCAGAACCCTACCCCATAAATTGGAACTGAAGTGCCAAGGAGCATGAAACTACCATAGAGTGGCAGTATGGCATGCTGATGCTTACAATGATGGGCCTTTAATATCTAGATCATTGAGCTGCTACATGGATAACCTATCAGGCTAGAAAGCAGTGTGGCTCTGCTGGCTGGAAGGCTTACTGCTTCCTGAGCATCCCCATCATGACAGTCCTTTGGAGACCAATTTCATGCCATCGGCCCTCATGATACTGACACTTGAAAATGACCTCGAGGCAATATTTAGGCAGTTCCTGTTGAGCCACTCCAAGTACTGTGCTATAGAACTTTCTAACCCTAACTTAATGGGAGAAATATGTCATGAGGCTGTTCACAGTTGGAAGATCACCTTCCTGTGTGAAGCTGAACATTGGGCATCCATGTTTCTACTTGAAGCCAAAAGCTAAACAATGGCGTCTATTTTAAAATCAGTCTCACAATTACAACCCTGAGGTCTTTGTTTTCAGAAAAATTAAAATTTAATCAATTGTCCACCAGTGTTCGTATCACTAAGTGGAAAAACAGGAATTAAAATGCTGAAAAAATTTTAAAGGAAACAAACATTAACCCAGTTCCCAAGACCCAAACCCAAACACCTAAGTAAACAGGAAAGGATATTTCTCCCAGCTATAGCTTGCACATTCTAATATATACCTTGAATGTACCATAGGATGGAATATACTGCATTTCAGTTTAATATCAAATAAGACTGGTTTACAGTGACTCCTCCTTTGGACCTATTTTCTAAATGCCTGGTCTTTCTCCAGGCTATCCTATTTTTCCATTGAAGGGGTCCTTCAATAGACAAGAAGACATAAACGAGAGTTAATAACTATCAAGTGTGCCTATTTCCCTTTCCCATAAATTAGAGCTTGCTTCCCTACTGAATTTTGCAAGAAGGCAAACAGATTCCCTCCTGCTGATGTGAGGAAGCCTAGCTAAATCTCCCTCAAGATTCACTTTGGCTTCTTACAGCTGTATGTTAGTACCTTTTTATATGCAATTTTACTTCATTTAGTCTTTAAGGTTGTGCCTGAGGTTAGTTTAAAAGGTTAGTTAAATGTTAATGGATGTTAATGCTGCAATTAAATTGTTAAATCAATTGAAAACTGTGGCTCCATCTCTATCTGCGTTAGTGCCGGCCTGTGCTGCATTGGCGTATAAATTAAAAGCTGTAAATCTAGTGAAGTCTAATTAGAGACCAAATTTCTCATTTATCTTATTTTCACAGGACTGTAAGCACTGATAGATAATCAACGAAGGGCTAAAACTTTTTAACATTAAAAAACTATTTTATCTATTTCAGGATTCAGGTGACTGATTATAATTCAGATCCAATTACTGTAAAAGGTCATATGTGAAATGAAGTTCTTTCAGACACTCTTAAGTTTTATTTCAGAAGTTTGCATACAACCCACCACCATCCCTTTCCCCAAAAGCAAAAATAAATACATTATTCAAGGCTGACTTTAATGGCATCTTGGAGTAACCTTGGTGCTACACCATGTGTTTAGCAGAAGAGTGCATTAAGTGAGAGAAGTGAAGAAGAGTTTGCAAGCTTTTGTGAGATCATTAGGGCAAAATTAAGTTTTCACGGGTACCTAAGGTGACAATTGTTCATTGTTGTTTCAAATTGGCTGTTACCACCTTGCTTTGCTTGTGTCTAAGAAGTGCATATAAAGGGTTCAGATAAAAGGATTTGTCAAGCTTAATCCCCCTCAGCTCAGTTACACCATTCTGTTAAAATTATTCTGTGTGACTCCATCGGCCTTTGTTATATATTTAATCAGACTTCTTCTTACAAAATTCTTTACTCTCCATTTCCTTATTCTCCAAATTATTATGGCATACCATGATATGATCCAGTTATAGTTCTTGATACATGCATGAAAACAATTTATACTTGAACAGTAAAACTAAAACAAAACAAAGCTTTTCTAAAAGGTAGGAAACTTCATAAGTTCTTGTTCTCAAAGCTGTTCCTTTTGGTCTTATTGTTTTATTAAAGGATTTGAGAAAATAACAATTCTCCTGGATGGTAATTTCAATCATAAAAATCTCTGGCCCAGAAAAATAGGAACTATTTATACATACATAGAGCCTAAGAAAGAGTAGTTACTAGAATAAGGATACAATTTGCCTTTCCTCCCATTCCTGGTCAAGACTCAACATGGATTAAACCATAAAGAACACCAGAGAGTGAATATCTAAGCTGATGGAATGTCCATAGCTTTTGCTTTCTTATTTTTGTCATGTCTTCCCATCACCCAACACTCCTGATCACAGACTCTGTGGACAAAATGGCACATTTAGTGACTTGTCCCCTGAAGCAAAAGAAGAGGTTTATAGCCATGGTTTCTTGACAGCTCTATGTTGTAGATGTAACCAACCGTCTTATTAAATAAGAAACACAGAGCCAAGGTAAAGATAAAAGCCCAAGAGGTCAGAGCTAGGAGCCTTACCACTTGCCGCCAGCCAGCTTCTTCCGCCAAGAGACCTCTCCGAAAAGGGAGTTACTTCCTGTGCGTTTGTCTTATAAAGAGTTCTTGTTCTTCCTTCTCATTGGTTGTAAACCCAACTACGTGACTGCCTCGTCACTGCCTGTCTGTACAGACCTCCAGGTCTTCTATGGTTGGTATTGAGATTAAGGGCGTGTGTCTCCAATGCTGGCTGTATCATTGAACACACAAAGATCTACCTAGTTCTGCTTACCAAGTGCTGGGATTAAAGGCGTGCACCACCACCGCCCTGGCTTTCACTATGGTTTGCTAATAGCTCTGACCCCTAGGCAACTTTATTTATTAACATACAAATAAAATCACATTTCAGTACAAATAGAATACCACTATACGATGTCATTGGGAGGGAGTGTTGTTTGGGAAGTAGTCTAAAATGGGGATCTAATTCCCTGCAGACTGGCTAGGAGCCATCAGTCTATATCCATCTTAATCTTAGGAGTGTGCTTTGAGATCTTAACCAGGTTTTTACATTGAAACAGTGCAGATAAGTTTTTACTTAAATGGAATCAAAGCTTCTCTTGGTCCTCAGTCTTCTGAAAACAGAGATTTTACATTCAAGTGTAGACAGGCAACTACCCACTGACACTAGACAAGCAGCTAATGACTTTTTCTCTGTGACTGAAAAAGAAAAAAAATCTGAGACTGAATACATTATTTTGATGAACACATGTTCCCAAACGCAAATACAGACATCTATATGTCAAATTTCAAAAGCAGCTCTCAGTCACGAATTTATCAACATCAAGCTGTCTCAGATTTTGTTCAAGGGATGGTAGAGTGCACAGGTGATGGAAACTTTATTGGAGGCTAGTAAACAGACATTTCCTGTTCCAACCACCTGGTCCCAAATAATCACTCAGAGGCTTAATATAAATTATAAATGCTCAGCCAATAGCTCAGGCTTGTTATTAGTTAACTCTTACATTTAAATTAACCCTTTGTCACATGGTGATACTTTTATTAGCATGGCATGTTCATCTCCTGCCTGCTCTTTGACTGGCTGGTGACTCCTGACTCTGCCCTTTTCTTTCCCATCATCCTTAGTTTGGTCTCCCTACCTGTGCTTCCTGTCTGGCTACTGGCCAATTAGCATTTTATTAAACCAATTTGAGTGACAAATCTTTACAGTGTACTAGAGGATTATTCCACAGCAGAGGCTGGAAGATGAAATCAGGAAGCAGGGTATGGACCACTTTCCCTTGGAAAGAGTCAGAACAGGAATGAACCTCTGATTTGAAACATTATGCCCAAACTCCCAGAGCCAAAAGTTTAATACCTGCCTTCATTTAGACACATTCATTCATTTATTTCTCTCTCGACTCATTCATCACTGTCAATAAAACTGAAACCACTGTGCTGGGCATTAGAGGCTTAAAAGGAAGCAATTGGAAGTATTTGTCTGTTTAACATTTTGTAATTTGGGGTTGGGGTATATAAACAGCAAACAGAAATTTAATACAGATTAAAAATAGACACATACTAAGAATAAACTCAAATGAGACAAGGCATAAAGTGATTAAGCCTCCTATTTTAGCTTAATAGTTCAAGAAGCAGGAAATGGATTGGTGTATGGCCACACCATTATGTAACACATACCAAGATCAAGGCCTTGAAAGTGATTTTGGTGACTCACAGGCTCCCCCAGATTTCTCTTGTCTCTTATCTTCTTCCCACCCCTGTCTCTAACTTTCCTGTCAGCACTATCAGTTGTTTATTGTTTCAGGACTACAGATTTGAAATCCATCTTTTCTATTCTTTCCTTACCCCTTCATCAGAATGTGTTCTTTCTATAACTCACGTTACAAGATCATCTTATGGCACAGTAACTGATGCTCAGTGAAGTTGTGTGGGGATTACACAGCTCATTGATGGTGAACCCAAGGTTCACTTTCTAGCCAGAACCTCTGATACCATCTTTTCTTTGCTGCCTCTGCATGGAATCTATAAAAGAGACAAGAAAGACAATGAATGTGCTGTGTTTGCTCCACTACCAAAAGTTCCTGTGATCCACCAAGTTCACCACATCTTCCATTGGCAGTATCTACTCAAGGCTGGGCATTATTTGTCTTCTGTAATTATTAAGTCAGCTTTTCTCAGTTATATGCTTTCTTCTATAGAACTTTGCAAGGGTTCTTCCATCACTCCATGTTTATCCTGCATAGCTGTTCAAGAATTTAAAAGCCACCTCCTTCCATGTATATGCTGGTGCTCAGTAAGTGGTTCCTAACATTAATAGAGACTTCTCCTATGTCATAAATAAGGACTCATGACAAAGTTAAGTGACAGCAAGTCAAAATAAATAACTCAATGATGTATCATTGAATATTTTACCAATTGGAAGGGAAAACTAGCCCTTGGAATTTGAATATAGTAAGTGAGGTTGATGAAGAGGAGAAAAGGGGAAAGTGAAATGAATAGGTCTCAAAGAATACAATGAATATAACACGTGAGTATCAGGCTGAGATGACCAGTGGGCGACAGAGAGATGTTGACCTAAGTGACCTACATGTAAGTCTATAAAACCAAAGTGAAAGTAAACTACATATAAACATTATATTCTAGTTGAGAAGACTATTTGCCCTGGCTAAGCATTCTGATACTATTGGGCATGACTACTGGGAATGAACAAGGATGTAAATGAACAGCAATGATGGGAGCCATATCTCTTACTGTAATAGGAATTTAAAGAGGAACAAGGGGAAGAGACTATGATAATTCAATTCTCAATGGATTAGAACTTTGAGATATCACATGAGCTCACATTTACTTAATACAGATGCAAATGACTACATATAAAACATTCTAAATATGCACATATAAATATGTTTGTATATCACAGATATATGTCCATTTATACATATATTTATAATTTCTTAGCATCTAAGAGAGTATAAAAGAAATAGCATTTAAGGAACATTCATCACATCTTGCATGCTACCTACATTTTTGGCATGTGGTAATTATCTGAAAAACAATTTAAAAGGGGGAAGATTATTTTTATTAATGTTTTAAGGGGTTTCTTTCCAAGTTTGACTAACCTCATTGCAAATGCCATAGAATAAGGGCAAACTGGAAGAAAGCTGTTCACCTAGTAGCAGCCAGGGAGCAAAGGGGAGAAGTAGGGAGATGCTAGGGTGAGACATACTCTTAGTGACCTACTTCCCCCGTTATAATAGTCTATTTAACTTGACTCCTTCAGTGGAAAAAAACATTCATTAGGTCAGAGCCTTCTTGATCAAATTGTGTCTCAAAATACCCTGGCATACATATGACAGGTGTCCTTTATTGAGTTCATAAACATTTCTTAATCCGTTCAAGCTGACAGTCAAAATTAGCTATCACATTAAGTGTTCAGATATTAGCTTCTGATACCATTATCTAATGACAAGACCTAGGGACCTTTAAAGAAATGGATGGCTATATGCTAAACATAAGAAATATTGAAATGAATGTTAAACACCTTATAGTTTCAGAAAGTAAGGATGCTGAGAAGCTAACCCAACACAACCCAACCAACCAGCCTAACAAACACTCCTCTACCATGATGGGGCATGCTAAAGGAAGCCCATGGGTGGGTTTCCTAATGGTCTAAACCAAAACAATTAGCTAAAAGATGGGTTATCATTTAAAATATAGACTATGCCAAATTTAAATTATAATTTAAAGTATTGGATTATAATTTAAATTATAGACTATCCCAATGCTGATAACAGATACAAATAGCTGAGTGAGTATATAAATTAGTAACTGGGGGAAATAAATAAACACTATACACAGTAGAACTCTAGATCTTTGATATGGATACAACTCTCTCAAGGACAGGAAGCACAACTCTTGACTCCTCAGGGAGACACTACACAATGTTTCTCCCTGAAGAGCATGGCAAATGAGTATGAGGGAGTAACATTCTTGGGGGATAATCAGAAGATATCTGGCAAACATTCCTTTCCAGTTAACACTCCCATGTTCCGTGATGAGAAAGATCTATCTCTGGGTGCACATCTTGCTCAGCCTTGATGCAGGGGGGAGGGGCTTGGTCCTGCCTCAAATGAATGTACCAGGCTTTGCTGACTCCCTTTGGGAGCCATTACCCTTTTGGAGGAGGGGATGGAGGGTGGGTTGTTGGGGGAGGCTGGGGGAAGAGTTGGAGGAGGGATGGGAGGGGGGGAAATCTGTGGTTGATATGCAGAATCAATGGAAAATTTTCTTAAAAAAAGTCTTCCCCCCCAAAAAAAAAAGTAAAGAAAAGGACACTTTACTTTTCTTTACTGTGGGCTCTTTCCACAGTTGTATGATCCCTGTTTAATTAAGAGAAGACAGAGGAGCTTCAATGGAGTGACTTTCTAGGAATTTTATGAACAGTATTCCTCCCAAACTCTTAAAACTAAGGGAAGTCTGAGACACTACAACAGCCAAGAGAAGCCCAAGGACCCACATTTACTAGATGTAATCCAATTTGCAGGACAAGATTTTGAAACAGAAAATAGAAAATGTTATTAATTAAAAGTCAATATTCGTTCCTTAATTTTCATAATAGTTGTGTGAGATGTCAATGATATCAGAGTGAAAGGAGTATAGAAGCTTCCTTATTATTATAGAGTTTTCTTTATATATACGGGAAGCTGCATTACCAAACATGGGTGGCAGGTCCTGAAAACTGCATCCCTGGTGTTTCCTACAAAGTATGCAGGCCTACTGCTGAGAATCTCTTTAGCAATCAGTCACATCTATAACATTGGGCAGGGATTTCATGAATCTTCTGAGTCTCAGGAACTCCCTGAGCCTTGTGGGATTTATTATTCTTTATTCTCAGGAGCTTCCCTTCTTCCTCCTCCAGGAAGGGATGTTTCAGTTTAAAGGAAATACCTACCCAACAGTCAGCCGGTCTACAAACTCAACACTCATCATTCACTCCTGATTTCTAACTTCAATTCTAATGTATGTGTTTTCTTTGTACAATGACTTTAGAGTAATCTTCTCTTTTGAGAGTCAAAATATACAGGCACATAGACACACACACACACACACACACACACACACACACACACACAGAGAGAGAGAGAGAGAGAGAGAGAGAGAGAGAGAGAGAGAGAGAGATTCTCTGAATTATTTTTAAGAACCCACAAATGCCCTCTGTTACTCCCTCAAAGATATCTCAGGGTCTAATTATTGTTACTAAAATGCAATCCTATCATGTTTTCTTTTAAGTACTGCATACTACCTTATGCAGTAGCCATTACAGCATAAAGTAATCAGATAAAACTTCTGGAGTTGTAAGTAGGGTCATTTGTAACATACAGTCTGCACTCTTTCCTGACATCTCTTTCCCCATTATCTACCCCAGAGTATTTGGAGCTTCACTCTTATTGTTGTGTCCTGTCCTACCTCTCCAGAGCCTGAAAGGTGTTATATATGGAGCATTCATTCCTGTTGCAGAAGGAATGTATTAAGCCTTTCTCTGATTCTGGGAAGGCTCCTCATTGATTCATATTTTGCTTCTTTCCTCACATTTATCTCCTGTTCTCCTAAACCCAAGGCTAACCTATCTTTCACTGTGTATTCAGAGACACAGGCACATGAATTGCATAAATGCTTCCCCTAAGTTGACATTCCGTGTTGATCTGCTTGTGACTCACACAGTGCTTTATTTATTTCTCTTTACCTGGTGGTTATGTGTAAGACACTTGGCAATATCCCAAACACTCTATCTTTCCATTCTGTATTCTTTACAATGCTCATAATGACAGCCCTTCCACCCTGACTCCTAGGGCTCCTTTGAAGACTGGATAAGTTCATCTGTGTACAGTACTACAAATAGAGCTAGCGAAGTGTTTTTAGTTATTGTGACGAACTATTGTTGCCATCTGCCCAAAGAGTGGGTATTGGGACTATCCTACCTTTGTATTTCCTATAGTAACCAGAAAACAAATAGTCATGTACACAATACATGACCATTGAAAGCAAGCTGGAGTAGAATCTGATGTACTTTTGTGAATAAACATGGCCTTCCTTTCTCTGAGAAGCAAAATATGGCTAGGAGACCTGTGGTCAAGACCATGGACACTCTTCATGTAGGGTGTGTGGAAAACAAGACACCACAGAGGAAGGCCAAGCAGAAACAAGAGAATCAGAACCATGAAGTCGCCTGGAATAAAAGTGCTGAAACTGAATTGTTTTAAATAATGCAGCCAATGGTGGTGCCTGATGAATAAATGAACATTTTTTTTAAGATTTATTTATTTATTATGTATACAGCATGTATGACTGCAGGTCAGAAGAGGGCACCAGATCTCGTTACAGATGGTTGTGAGCCACCATGTGGTTGCTGGGAATTGAACTCAGGACCTCTGGAAGAACAGTCAGTGTTCTTAACCTCTGAGCCATCTCTCCAGCCCCATAAATGAACAATTTTAATGCAACTTCATATACACTCAGAGAAACATTTACTCTCAGAATGAGTGGCTAATACCACTCCATAACCTCATACACAACATCAGATATTAGACGAACGTCTGTAAATTATCAGCCTAAGAAAAACCTTCTCATGAGTATGACTTGACTTTATGTAATGATATAATTCTTTCTACATCACTGATTAAGTAACTTCAATATGAAGTTTGATATAGAAAATACCAGCAATTTTTTAAACACACAGTACCACATCTCTTCAATAGTAAACATAAAACAAAACAGTGGTCTGTTAGGGATAACTTGTCTGTTGTGTGACCTGTTGTATAATGGTCATGTTACAATGGATCTCAAATCTTATCTTTGTATTTGATCTTTAGTATCTTCTATTTATGACCTTAAACTGGGAATACAGGCCTGAAACACAATTGCTGTAGTTTTAGCAATTAGAACCATCACACACACACACACACACACACACACACACACACACACACACACTTCTCTGAGGAAAGTATTAGCCTTATTTCCTGTGTTTCAGTGAAGCTTGAATCTAGAATTCTGTAAACAGTCCAGCCTTTGTCATCTCCAATGAGTCTTCAGAGTGTCCCACATTCAGAAGAACCCAAACTACCTCAAACCATTTAAGGGGCAGGGATATCATCTAAAAAAAAAAAAAACAAACCATAAGTCAGACATGGAACCACTTCCAGAAAGCCCAGAAAGAAGTGATGTGAAGAACCTCATCAGTTTTATGGGCTTAATCTGATCCCTGGTAAAGCCTTCCTCTGTGATTTCGCAGTATAATATTAATCCTGGCAACATCCAGAGAGTGAAATGAGACCTTTCCATCTTGTGTTTAAACTTGACTCCAAAGTACACATGCCTATTGGACAAATAAACCCAATGCCACCATAGCATTCACTGGTGAGGAAAAGAGACACCACAAAGTGACTTGTCCCTGGAAATGTCATCATTATCATGTATTGTGTAAGCATCCCTTTTGTCTGACAGCCCATTAGCCAGACACCCAGCCTCTGTTAGCAGTTCAGAAGACACTATCAGTCTGTGTTCCTAGAGGTGCTTTGGGGAGGAGGGATGCATTAAACAACCAAGGCACTGATCTATTAGGACAGGAGCCTCTCCTGAGAGGAAAATTGTCCTCCCTTCAGTACCACGGCTCTAAAATGGTAGGCAGGACTATGACATTGGCTTTCCAATTAGACTTCATCTTTAATTCCTAAATTTGTATTTTCTCTCTTCCCCCCACTCCTGACAGGTTCTATAAAACGTACCAGTATAAAGAGGAGCCAGCTAGTGTTGAAGAAGTACAATAGACACAGTTTGACTGCTAGACACAGCATCTCATCATTTGTCTCTTCTCTCTATACACTTAGGACTAGAATCAAGGAAGACACTATGCACACTGGGCAGGAAGGGCTGACCCTCAAGGTCATGGCTTGTCTTAACACTTAAAATCTGCCTACTTTCCCATCAAGGGAGCCTACCCAGGCTTCCCCAGGATTTTTTTTTTTCACAAGAGATGATATTCTGTTTCTCTCCCTCTCTTTGCTCCTTCCTTCTTCCTCCTTTCCTCCCTCCTCACCTCCCCTTCCTGAAGCATCCTTTCCCTGCCCCCACCCTCTCTCCATCTCCTAGTGGCAGCCCAGGCCAAGTTTGTTGCTTGCAGCAGAAAGACTCAAATATTTTCATGATCTGACTGTTTTCAAACAGGCTGGGCTCCTGTGAGCCTTACCAGCTGTGACTAATAGCAAAGAGAAGGGAGGAAGAAGCTTCTGGGCCTGCAGGCTTCAGACAGGCAGGCTCTGGGGGAAACAAGAGAAAGCCATTAACTAACCACAGTGTTATCTTGATTCTGTCGGTGAAACGAGCCAGGGACGCCTAATGAACTAGCCTTAACGTTTCAAACTGAATGTGCCTCTGGGAACTCTACTAGAACAAACAGTGTGACAGATCAATGCTTGGTTCCTATATCAAGAGGAAAGGTTATTCGGTCCTCTAAGGAATTAGGGGATTAGTCTATCTCTATGATATACTTTCCCTCCTTTTTAAATTTAACTTTTCATAGTATGTTAAGGGATCAGCAGTAGGGAGAGGCTGGGAGTGTATTCCTAGGGCAGAAGCACTATTTCACACCCTGGCTTTAAAACTCATTGCAGTAGGATTTCCTCCTGAAATAATCACCACTTTTTATACGTCTAGATCATAGCGCATCCTCCAAGGCTCCTGTTTCCAATGCTCTATAGGAGGTAGATACCTGGAATCAAACCATGTGCCTTTCAACTCCCAAGCCTCAGCTGGATTCAGGTCAAGGTGAAGGTATGCAAAGCTCATCTTTTCAGTTCACAAATTCCCCCAGCAGCTACAAGCCAGAGAGACTTTTGAGAGTGACTAGGTTTCTTAGCCAAATCTTCCAAAGTGTTCATTTCCTGGGAGGCTTAACTGCGTCAGTCATTTTGAAGAATTTCCTGATATGAAGTGATGTAAAATAGCCAATTCTTATCTTGTCAGGGGGTACTGGCGAAGATTGGAGGTTTCGTTATGTGTCATATGGGAGGGTGACTGAGGGAATAACAATTGTATCTTGTAGGAAACTGGTGGTTTTTAGATTCCGTGTGTGTATATATATATATATATATATATATATATATATATATATATATATATAAAGAAATGAAAAAGAAAAAAATTATAAGGCTAGATCTTGATCTGAAGGCCAGTCTAGAATCCCTTGTTCTGATCATTTCACATGTCAATTCTGCTTTTCTTCGTTCTTCAAAGGACTCCCATTGAATCAGTTAGTACACATCTTGAGGAGATAATATTCTCAGCTAACAGGATATCCTATAACATGGGCTTTAAAAGCTCCAGCTAACTTCTTGGCAGCTACTTTTCCCAAGAAACCAGGCACCTAGTCCTGGAACCTACTGTGTGCTGGGTAGGAGCTCCAACACTGGGCTAAAATTGAAGGCCACTTTGAAGTTTTATTTTGAAGCTGTGGCTTGTGCAGATCCCCAGCCTGGCCACAGATTCATTCTGTGACCTTGGAAGATCTAATTAGTTGAGATTGTGAACCTGCATATCATACATTTCCTTGAGAATTACAATCTTAGGTGAATTCCTTAAGTGCAAGAAGATGTTCTCTATGGAGCACGTATACATTGAACAGACCTTTTAACCATCAACATGACAGCCGATTAGTATAGCTAGTTATTGAGGGCCAGTATATATTCACTTAACTTTTCTGTGAAAACCTCCCTCATCAAATATTTTAAAATGCATGCTTTCACCCAGCAAGTCACATTTCAAAAACTGCTCCAAGAAAAGCAACAGCAATCCAATGTATATGCAAAATTTCACCATAGGAATATTTATTATGACAATAATAATGTTAGACTACATATTATATATAATATATACTATATAATATCTTAGCTAATCATATGCCCCATCCCCTGTCAGAGAGTAGGTATGTTATACAGTTTCTCTTTTCTTTTACTTAAGAAAGTATACTAGTAAGCCAATGCTTCATACAAACATGGGAAATTTAGGTGAATATCACTTGAATTGTTGAGGGTATAAAGCTACCTAGGTTGCCATAGGTAAACCCTCCACAGGGATAGCTTAATAACAGAAAGTACTTCTCACAGACCAGAAGATGGGGAATCCAAGACAAGAATCTGAAAAGGGATATTTCATTATGAGACCCCTGTTTGTGATTTGTAGATGGTGTTATTTAACAATGTGCTTTGTATGTGCTGAAGAGATGGAGAGGGGGAAGCAGGGAAGGGATACTCTGTAGTTTTCTGAGATCTCTTCTCATAGGGACGTTGATTACATTGGACCAAGGTCTTATCCTTGTGACCTAATTTAACATTAATCATTGTTTCTCCTTAGAGACCTAATATCCAAATGCAGTCACACTGAGTACAAGAATTTCAACATATGAAGTCTAGGGAAACACAGACACCCAGTCTATAACATGAGATCTTTTCTGTCAGTGGTAGTTTTATTAAGATGGGACTCTAAATACTGTGACATTTTACTGACTCCCAAATAAGACTGTATGATTAGTCCAAAGTAATCACACACTGGAAGCCTGATGGATGTTCTCCCCACTGCCTTTCCAAGGCAGTCAGAAGATCTTGTCTCCACCCTTAACCAGCTGTGACTGAAAGCAAGGACTGTAATATTTCTTTTCAGTATCTGGATTTCTTCACATCTTTAAAGAAGGGAACTAGACTAGATGTGTTTTGAATTTCTTTTAGCTCCCAATTTCATGAAGTGACTATTTCTTATAGCTCAATATTCTCACAATTATGATACAGCTGTCAGAAATTATAATATGATAAAGACTATATTTTTACAAAATTCAGAGTTAAAATTGTATGCATGGATGATTTATGGATGTATACTTATTTTCTCACCAGGTTCATTTATACAAATCATTCTATATTATTGTTGTACTCAACACAATGAAATATGTAGAATTCATGTTAGTTGGAGTCTTGAAGTTGGAAGCCAGTGGAATGAAATATAACTCAAATTCAAAGGAGAAATGGGATCCATATTTGGAATTTCAGCAAAGGCTGGAGGAAGGAGGAACATTCCAGAAATACAATGTAACTCATTTTTATGGATGTAATATTAAAAATCATATTTCAAAATCTGAGTATTATTAATATTCTTTATATTAATATTTATTGCCTGGCAATTTCCTTCATCTATGCCATAAAACAATAACATTTTTGTCTGATGGGTTCCAACCACCAATTATATAAACAAGTAGATAAAGGCATAAAAAGAAAAAAGTGAAAAATGTATGTATCATATTTCACTTCAGTGGGTCTTGAAGACTCTTAAAAGTTAGAGGTTATCAACTTTTGGGTTGGCTCTTGAATTATTCTTCAGTCATCTATATTTATAGACATATAAGTCTCTGGTGAGTTCATGAAAAAGGTTGAAGCAACCAACAAGAAGAGGTTGCAATATAGCAATGGATGAAATCATCACAGAAGTCAAGATCTAGAAAACATTAAAGGATTCTTAGTGATAGAATTTTCCATTTGAAAGTTTTAATGCTTTAATGGACTATTAGTTTAAAAGATACTTATTAACAATTACCATTAATATACTCACTGAATAGTGAGGGCCCAACTCTACAAAACTTGCTGGCTATCTTTTTGTACACGATCAATGAATGTCTTTTAATCTGTGCTTTCATAACATCCCACTCTTGGATTGTACACAAGTAAAGATATAGTTCCAAAAGTCTCCATACTAAAGCCTGTATGATATTAATCAATGCTTAGGCCATTTTAGCTTATAAGAATCATGATCAATGAATACAAAGTATAGCACTTCTGTAATGGGAAAAATAAGCAAATTTTAAAAATTAGAGAACATCTATAAACTGGCTGATAGAGTTATAAATAATTGAAGTTTGCCCCTTTTTTTTTCCGAGCAATTATTGAGAAAAACGGGCTTGTTAAATAACTAGTTTGGATCGGCACCAGCAGATTATCTATATGATATGATATGATATATGATATGATATGATACAGATATATATGATATGTTGTGGAACATTAGTTGAAGATGTGTTACATTCATTTATGCTGTGGAACATTTGTTTAATGATGCAAAGATGTGTTTCATTCTTTTATGCTGCACTTGTTTAACTCTGAAGCTGTGTTACTTTGCCTATCTAAAACACCTGATCTAATAAAGAGCCAAACGTCCAATAGCTTGGCAAGAGAAGGGTAGGCAGGGCTGCCAGGCAGAGAGAATAAATAGGAGAAAAGGAGAAAAGGGAGGAGTGAGAAAAGGAGGAGAGGAGGATGCTGAAAGCCAGCCACCCAGCCACCCAGCCACATAGTCAGACATGGAATAAGAAGAATAAGCAGGAAAGAAAAGATATACAGAAATAGAGAAAGGTAAAATCCAAGAGGCAAAAAAAAGCTAGATGGGATAATTTAAGTAAGAAAATCTAGCTAGAAATATGCCAAGCTAAGGCCAGGCATTTACAAGTAATATGTCTCCATGTGTTTATTTGGGAACTATGTAGCAGCCCCCCCCAAAGAGAAAAGAGTAAAAAATCCAACTATAATGATATGATACACACACACACACACACACACACACACACACACTCACACACTCACACATGCAAATGCTGTCTTGACATTCTTCCTCTACACTTCCTATTTTATTTATATTGCCTGCTATCTTCTTGATTTTAGGGTTGACAAAGCTGTCCATGACCCTATAAAATGGAGACAAGTGCAAGGCTTGGAGGTTTTCAGTCCCACAGGTATTAACACAAGCACCCTTCCTTGTGTCCCCACCTTTTCGTGTTGGAATTATATATTTAGAGACAAGGGGCTGTGCAGTTCAGGATAGTTAGGAGCTCACTGTGTGGGGCTAGTGTAGCCTCATCCTTTCAACAACCCTCTCTCCCCTGCTCCCCAAATGCTGGAGTTATGAACAAGTGGGGTTGCTTCTGCCAACTTATCCTACCCTGATTCTTGTTTTGTGTTCCTAAGCTGGGATATCCTCTGCACTCAATGATACCTCCAGTGGCACACAGCCTTAAATAACTTTCTGTCTTTGATACCATTCTATTTTATTTTTGCTTGTGAGAGCTTTTAGTAACTGGCATTTTAATTTTTAAAAATTTGATAAAACTTACGTTTTCCATTTTGCACACTAAATGTAAACTGTGCGAGGCCGACTTCTTTCTGCCTTGTTGGTATGTATTCCAATGCCCAAGACAGTACTGGCCCGGGTAGTTTCTCAGTACTTACCTGTTGCGGGATTCTGAGTGATTGAGTGAATGTCTTGGAATTGCCTCATTCCTTGCTTGGAATGCACTGTCTATCCCGGAATGTTCCCTGGTATGGAGGAGAAATGCTCAGTTTAAATTATTGACTCACAAAGTCTCCAGAAAGCATATTCATTCTCTTCCCTTGCCCATGTTTACTTCCTGACAACGATTAATGAGAGAGATGAAAGTTTTCCATGATATGAAAAGGCTGAAACCTATGTCCAGGAAATAGATATGCCTGGCAATCCTTTGGTTCCCCAAAGTCTTCCACCACCTCATTCCTACAAAAACATTGTTGGAATTCTGACTTTATTTTCGCCAGTGAACTGCTTGGAAGGCCTGCTTCTGAGAGAAAGATAGCCCTTGAGTTCATGCTTATGTGTGTTGTCTTTCCTTGTCCTCCCCCACCCCATTTTTCCCCCTAAGGGAAGATAATCTGGTTCTCGTGTTACTACTAAGTGTTCTAGTGCATGGGAAAAGGTTGACATGTGAGGTCATTGCTGTGTGGATGAACTTATAGCTGCTGACATATCAGGGAGCATCTCAGGGAAATATTATAGGGGCCATCAAGGCTGTTTCAAATTTCCCGATTGCATATATTAAGACAGGATAAGCTCCAATTACATAAGTACTTGCTTCATATAATGGAGAATCAGAGCCGCATGTGGATTCTGATCTCTAAGCAGCCAAGTGTATCCAAAAGTATGAAAAATAAAGTTAACTACCTTTATCCAGTAATATTGGGAAAGCACAGGAACCAGATCATAACATTTGGACAAGAAGAAAGAGTCATGAGGCTTCAGAGTAAGAACTGTGGCTTTTCACCTGAGGTAGTATGGACCTGAAAGCATTGCTTTGTATTTTCCTTTCCTGGTGGTATCTCAGATAAGGAATGGAAATGGATTCTTAATGCCTTTAAGC
This sequence comes from Peromyscus aztecus, assembly GCA_902168405.1. Taxonomy (NCBI): domain Eukaryota; kingdom Metazoa; phylum Chordata; class Mammalia; order Rodentia; family Cricetidae; genus Peromyscus; species Peromyscus aztecus. The sequence goes on along the minus strand of CABHPQ010167937.1, from coordinate 23,318 downwards.
CTTTCTCTCTGTGACCATAGAGTGACCATTTACACAGTAAAATGTGTCACTGGCCTGAGATCCAGTTGCTTCTGGACCTGTCAATACAAGTCAGGTATCCAGGTAAACCAACAGCCAGCTCATGCACAAAGTTTCCCAGAGTCTGTCTGTGAGGAGTTGGACCTGAAGACAGCTGCTCCCAAAAGCTGTCTACTTACACAGCCATCTTAGGGGAGAATGATTAATGAACTCACTTGGGCAGCAAGGAGCCCAGTTCCCTGATCCATAGTTGCAGCACAGGTATTGATGAGAAACTAATGAGAAATTTGATGCTCAAATTTGAATGTTTATTCCAATTACCAACCAACAGATCCAAATTTTTTAAACGCTAAACCATTAACCTTTTGTTAGGCATGGGCATTGTCAAATTGTGACTTTATGCTATGTGCTAGAATGTGTGGATGGAAGTGAATGGAGTCTGCCTTAACACATGGTGCTCTTTCTATGCAGACAGCTTCCTTTGACTTCTGCACAAAATCTTTAGCAATGGAAGGAAAGAAAGAAGGAAATGTTTGACATCTTGGCAGCTACTCAGCATTAAACACTTGGGCAATGTGAGGAGTCCTTCCCAAATCAAAATAATATGATTCTAGATAGAAGACGTCTCAGTGTGGGGCTTAGATCGAGGGCATTGGCACACTAGACCTTCTTTGTGCTTATGAGACAACTCCTAAATTATTATTACAACATTAAGTTTTTACCCTTTACTAGCTTGTCTTTCATCCAAGAAAGGAAAACCATGGTGCAGGTTAAAAATAAATAAATAAATCAAAGCCCACAGGGGAGGAGTGATTCACTTAATCAAGTGAGGGTAGCAAGATAGCTCAAAGGCCCTGACTGAGATGTAGCAAATATATTGGAGATCTGTAGTCTGCACATAGTAGTTATCACCTCCTCGCCGCTGTATGACAAACATAGTAGATATTATTCATCAGTCCCCTTTGCATTAGCTGGGACATGACTGCTGTTCTGCCTTTCAACATAAAGATCTGGACAGAACATCTCACCAGACTGATGGTAGAGGTGAAATCTATATATCAATCCCAAGTGTCAAAACTAGGATCCTTCCCTCAGACCTGTGTCTTCAGCTGACCCACTTCTCTCAGCCATTTGCTCACTTACCTTTAATAGGTGAGACCCTCATACCATTTGAGAATAGCTCATAACTTCCAACTCCATCCTGTGTATTATAGTATCCTTTCTCTACTTCTTATGTTTCACCTTTTTGTCATTGTTTTACTGATTTTAACCTTCCATAGAAGATGAGGTCCACAAAAGAGATGACTTTCAGAGTGGAAATGGCGGTACACTCATGATGAAAGAAGTGATTTTTGTTTGTTGATTGCTGTATCCCCCATCAACTTGATTCATCTGTAAGTCATAATGAATACTCAAATGGTTGAATAAATGAGTGATTTCATTATGATGTTGCTATGGAAACTATGTGGATAAATAAGTGAAGTTACTCTCTGTAGCCTTTAATATGAAATTAGCTCAAGAAGGCTAAGTTCATTTCTGATTCATCAAACAAGGCTATGGGGCAGTTCATGACATGGAGAATTTTCTGATAATCAGAGATCCAGAGTCCTTGAGTCTACTTATCAGGAGAAGAGTAGAGAGGAGTCATGTATCATGCTGATGGTGTACTTTATTACTCCTAGGACCCTTCTAAATACCCCATAATATACCCATTCCTTCTAAAACTGAGATTTAGAATGATTCCTTAAAGCCTTAAAGTACTGGGATCAGGTCTACAGAAATTGCAGTAAGATTCAAGTCAGTGTCTGCCTTGGAGACAATGCTGGGAATATTCTATTTGCATAAGGTTCTACCTGTCAGACAGTGAATGTGATTTGGTCATGCTCTTGCCCTAGAAGGAAAAAATCATCACAGTGCAAGCTATATTCTCAAGCAAGGGTCCTTTCAAAGCTAAGGGAAATATTTCAGCTAAGGGAACTTCATTTTGGGAAACAGCCACTTCATTGCTTGAAATGAGGCCATTTTGTGCAGAAAGAGTTAAGCTTTCTTCCAGAGGAGCCTGACTCTAAGCCAGTATATGGCATTAAGCACAGAGAAAATTGGGCTGAATAATCCCTTTAGTCTCTTTAAGGTGCTGAGCTGACATTTTGATATGCCGTAAGTTGGCAACTCAACGTTTTATACTTTATCTTCAAATTCCACATTTTAAGTCTTATTTTCCTCTTTCAGAAGCACACTGGATACCTGCAACTACCTTAAACCATATCAACAAAAAAAAATACCTGAATGCTTTCTGTTAGCTCAATAAAGTGAAAAGTTAATATCCCCAATTTTGTTGAAAGAGGAACCTAATTTATACTTAGAACTTACCCCTCAAAAAATTTTAAGACTAACAACATTCTATAAGGACAATATGTTAGAAAGATGTGAAGGGTTAGAATTAGTACTGTCAAAAATAAATTTGACCTAGGACTGAAGTATGAGTTTTCCCATCAATTGGGGCCCTTTTATGAGGTTTGATTATAGATGTAAAAATATAATTCTTATTCTGTTCCTAATCAGACAGGCTACCAAGACTGTTTCCCTGCTGGGATTTCCGAATTTAATCGAAAGAAAAATTTCAAATCCAATTGAAATTTTATGTGTTATGAAAGATAAATCAAGATGAGTCAGTGTAGGGTCATAATTGAGGGTCTGGGTCTGAAACTTTTTATACATGTTTTAGTCCTAATAAAGAACCAGCAAAACCAGGCCTGTAAGTTGACTCTACACTAGTTTCTTTAATTCTCCTGGGTGCATTCCCTGGTCTTCCTCCTACATTTCTTCTTTAAGATGCTCCATCAGTATACACCACTTTTCTTTCATGTGTCTCAACACAAGTAGAATGACCTGTCCCCTTCTACCATCTTTCTTGGCGCATGCGCTCCATGAGAGCTGGGCTGAGTCCATCAGAATAAAGTATCTCTGGGGCCTGAAATAAAGTAGAAGTTCAGGAAATATTTGTCACATGTATGCATGAAGCTTGGACCTGCTTTACAGTGTTCCCACTGTGGCAGCTTTCTGAACTGAAGCCCTGTTACACAGTGAGCCACTGAGACTCCAGCTCTCACCCAGGACTATTGGTACACAGCAAAATTCTAATTTACTCTAACTCAGAGGCATTTCTTTAGAATTGGAATGGAAGCAAAGCGCTTTTGTGCCATCCTTAGCATCAAGGATATCTTCCATGACATTCTGCAACCTATTTGAGAGTAGAAAGGGGCTTCTTCTACAGCAACCTTGCTTGCGAGGATGGACTATTGCAGCCACTTTGCAAACAGACAAATTAAAAAAAAAAAAAAGCATTCAGTTCTGACAGACTGTGGTATCTTCAAGAAGTTGCTAGTGGCACCCATGTGGTATGATAATGTCACTAGCTCTGCACATCAAGTAAACAATGAGTAGCCCTGGATGAACAGCGGAACTAAAGATCCCAGCCCTGTCACCCACATCACAGAGAATCTTCTACCCCTGATAGCAGAGCAGCATTTGCTAGCAATGTTGATGTGTAGCTTTTCATGTATCAGATACTGATGGAGAAGAAGCATGTGCCTGAGGGAAGGTCTTACCTGGAAAATTGTCCATTATATGAAACAGTATACAGGCCATTATTCAGAACAATGGGGTCCATTTGAAATAGAACATTTTAACTGTCCGGAGTCACAAGTATTCTCTGTATCTTCATCATGGTGGATTACTGAAAGGAGGATTTCTCTCATTTTATTTCCTACTTTGCTTCTGCCTTATCTGTGCATGTGTGTGGTGTTTCTGGATTTGTAAGCCTTCCTCTGTGTAACGCAAGCATGCGCGCACACACACACACACACACACACACACACACACACCCTTGAAATAAAGTGACTGATCCCTGCTTTGGTTTTTGCCCCACTGATGGGTCAGGGGTCTCTCTCGGAGGAGTTTCCCTGTGCACCAGCAGTCATGCGGAACCTGTTTGCTGGCGTTCAGCTCATGCACTTGAAAGGGAATGCCATAGAGATGGGCTGACCTTCCTGGCCTTGCAACCAAAAGGGAGCCCTGTGGGGAGTACCTGGAGGTGGGGTTTCTCCTGTTGGTAGCATCCTGGTTGCTCACTTCAGTGGCTGTGTTTTAACTATGCCCCTGTATTCTTTACTGGCCACTGGAAAAGGTGAGTGTTTTCTTGCCCCAGCTTCAGAGGCATTAAGCCCCTACCTTGACTTCTCTTAGAAAGGAAAACCAGGGAAGGCAGAAAGAAAGGCACGCTGCAAAAATATAACAAAGGACACAGATGCTCTTACCACACGGGTAATTATTGTGCCCACAAACACAGGGTGTGGGTAGGCTGTGTGCTTGCTGCACAAGATTTCTATTCATAATACTTTTACTCCCTGTTTTACATATAAGGATTTTTTAAGTTGGTGTACATTTCTAGCTTTTGAGGTCAGAAATCTCTGTCACAAAATGTTGTTTTTGAAAATCAAGTCCTTCTGAAAGGAAGGCTTCTACTACAGCTTCTCAATTATGGATAAATCTTGGAAAATCAATGATCTTAATGACTTCTGCCTAATGTACAAGGCTGGCTAAAGGTGTGTTTACAATAGAAATAAACAACATATTAAGTGAACTTTTTCTCCTGGAAAATATACACATAGTATTATTTTTATTTGATCTCACAATTGTGTCACAGCTCCAAATACACCTCCTTGAAGTTTTAAAAGGTTAACAATTAACCTTGGACAAAGGATCTAATATCTTGCGTTTCAGGTTGGATAATTGCAGGCCACATTTCCTTGGCGTGTTTCAGGGAGATGAGTTAAATTTTGAAAGAGAAGCCTTCTATTTGAGCTTTGTGAGCAAAGGCAAGTTTCTATACTCCAGGGCCAGCCCAAGGGATTTCTGCTAAGAAAGATGAAATGACTGTGGTGAAATCAAACTACCTCTGCAGCCCCTTTGTCCAGTTTGTAAGTCCTCCTGGGGATTCTCCATTTGCTTGGGAAAAGTCGGTCAGTGGTCAAACAGAGGTAGATCAAGTGTAGCAGAGATGCATATGCACACCCACCTCCGGGGACCTGGACCACAGCAAAAATGGGTAATGCACAGACAATGCAAGAGAGGGAAGCACTTTGACAACAGTAAGATGCTATTGTTAGAGTAACCCACAGTCCTTGAGGCTTGCATGTGGCCTAGCAACCATGCTCCAGTTCTCTGCCTAGCTCAGAGAAAATTCCCTGGAACCTGGGGCTTGTTACCAGCCTACATGGACGATTTTGAACTCATGCATACAGGAACTATGGAGTCTGGTTTTGGTTCTAAAGTCTGATGGAAGTTTCTGTTTACACAATGAGAAGTAGAAATGGATGAAACTATGGTATCACAGCTACAATGAACTAAACTGGGATGATTTGGAGATGAACCAAATCACAGCACAGCTGGAATATTTTTTTTTTGTACATGCTCACAAATTTTTGCTAGGTAGAACTTAAGAATTCACTGCATTTATTAAATATTATTACATTGCTTGATTAGTGTGTGAGTGTGTGTTTCTCTCCCTTTCTCTGGGTCTGGATCTGACTCTCTCTCTCTCTGTGTGTGTGTGTGTGTGTGTGTGTGTGTGTGTGTGTGTACGCCACAGCACATATGTAGAGGTGAGAAGACAGCTTGCAGGTATCAGTTCTGCTCCTTTCCTTTCACCACGTGGGTCCCAGGGATCAAACTCTTCTTCAATTTTGCCAGCAAACACCTTTACTTTCGAGACAGCTCCCCCAGCCCACCACTGCATTTCATACAAAAATTAAATGACCCAGGTCCTATTCTGAGGAATTTCAGAACAATGGCAGAATTATTGGGCTCTCAGAGGAGTAATAAGCAAACTTGAAACCCTCTTCTTTTGCAAATGAGATATCCTTATCACTGCGCCAAAAAGCTTACCGTGTTCTAAAATCCCACTCCATTTTTTTTTTTTCTTTCGGAGTTTAAACTTAGCAATACGAGCCCAGTTTCCCAGTTTCTTTGTTACATCTGGCTCATTTTAACTTGTGGCCAGAGGTTGAAACCATGCAAAACTCCGTGGTTACAGTCATTTCCACCAGGAAACCAGGAGCAAGCAGCAGAGTGGCATGGGAAGGGGGGACTTTGTGGGACGATGTTTTTATTTCCATGTTTGAAAGAAAGTTGGATCATATGTGTGGACCACTGGGTACATGACTTGTACCCAGAGCTCCGGAAGGAAAAGTATCACTTTTTTTCTGAAGGAAAGAAAAAATCTATTTTCAGTTATAAAAACGTTTAATTTCATTTTAAAGATGTAGATTCGTTATGTGTGTATGTGTGTGAATCTATGTGGGTATGTGCTCCTGTGTGCAGGTGCCGTTGGAGGCTAGTGGCATCAGATTCCCCTGGAGCTGGAGTTACAGGTAGTGAGGCACAGGTGGTGTGTGTGTGCTAGAAACAGATGACTCTGTTTCTCAGGAGGCATGGTACCTGCTCCTAATCACCGAACCATCCCTCCAGCCCTGAATCATAGAGTTCTACTAGTTGGATAGTAGATGGTAAAGATTCCTCACTTCCTGCTGGCATCCCTCTAGCTGTGAAAACGTACCATTTCCTGCGTGACTTTGCTACTCCTACGTTGAATCCAGAGCCCACTTTGTGAACCAGACATTATTAGTTCCACTAAGATGTGTCATACACAACTCTCTTTTTTCCTAGATGTCTGACGTGACACTCCTTGTGTTTGTCTTTGAGGACTTCACTTTGAGGTTGAAGAAATGGCTCAGTGGGTAGGAAACAGCACCTACTACACAAACAAGACAACCTGTGACCCCATATTTGGGGGATAAGATAGCTGGATCCCTGGAGCTCACTGACCAGCTAGCCTAGAGGAAATGGTGAGTTTCAGTTTCAGTGATAAATCCTGTTTCAAAAAATAATTTGGGCCTGGATGTGGTGGTGCACACCTGTAAACCCGGTCAGTACTCAGGAGGCAGAGCCAGGCAGATCTCTGTGAGTTAGAGGCCAGCCTGGCCTACAGAGTGAGTTCCAGGATAGCCAGGACTGTTACACAGAGAAACTCTGTCTTGGAAAAAAAAAAAGTTGGAAAGTAGTAGAAAAAGACACCCAACATCATGCTCTAGCCTCTGTATATCTGTCCTTATGTATGTGTGTCAGTACATACATGTGTGTATATACCACACAAAAACCTATACTACAAACCTCGACACACTCTCAAGCTTCCCCTTACCCTGCTGTCTTTGAATGTGCTTAGGGTTTACTGTGACATTTGCATACTCTAACAATGTTCTTATTCACAAATAGATAATATTCTTGAGGGGACAATATGTGAAGCAAATGAGGCTGTCAATGGTGTCAAGTAAACAAGTAAAATCCCGCTAGCACACATCTTCCTTCTTTGACAAAACACAGCCTCCCGAGGGTTCAGAAACACCTGTAATTTACATGGGAGAGGAAGGACGGGGCTAGCCCCTCTGAGCAGAGATGGAAGTCTGTTCTCATCATTCCCCATGGCATTAGCTCTGATGTTGGACGTGTGGCAAACGAGGCTTCTTTGCAACAGTTTGCTCTCAAGGTTGGTGGCCTCCAGTCAGGGCTTATCTGTAAGTTGCGTCTCAGGAGTGAGGCCAGATCAATACTGTATTCTTTCAGGCCTCTCTAAACCCAGCGGGGAAGGCAATCACCACAGTGCAGCTCCCCGCACCTTCTGGAGCAGATCAATATTCCGACAGCGCGGAGCTTTGTTCCTTCCCCAGCTTTAAGATGTTCTGCATGCTCTACATGATTGCTTAAAGGCTTGCTTTCCCTTCCCCATATGACAACACCGCTCCCACCCTGATCTTCCTAATACTATCACTGTAATTGCCTTGACATGAAATAGCAGCACAAACGCAGTGCTCGGCTTTGAGCTGTTTTATCTTTTCTGAACATCTCCATTAGTAAAGGGTGTTGATTTGGCTTTAATATGTAGCTGGAGCTTTAAAGTGAACTTGCACTTATTTACACGGGTTTTCAAAACCCACTGAGATTATTTTGCCTATGGGAATAATATAAGGCACTATTTCAGGGAAGAAGACGAGGTAACCATCTCAGCCCAGGAATATTAGCTTAAACTTTATGCAGCTTGAAGCCCATTATGCTTACCCCACACTGCCACAGCAGTTGTCTCAGAAGGGATTGTGTCTTACCTGCTTTTTAAGTGGTGCTGGATGAAATGAAATATTTATTTGACTGTTTTTGGCCAACATTCCATTAAGTAGTAAATACCACAAGGTTCAGAATATCCCACTTTTCCAATTTTTATTTTCCTTGATGTAGTTACCTGCCAGGCCACATTATCTATCAACGTGTTTTAAATTTTTACTATGTGCATTTCTCTTCTTTTCTTCCAAATACATTTCATATCTATCCCTATAATTGAGATGCATTTTAAAATTAAGTTGTCTGTGGGCATTCATGGGGGTTGCTTCTAGGACCCCTCCCAATGCCAAAATGGAAAGATGCTCAAATCTATTATACAGAAGTATAATCTTTGCATAGAACTTATTCATAGCCTCTTTTGTAATGTGCCAAACACCCGTACATTAGTTGTAGTGTCTAATACAATGTAGATGCTGCATAAGTGGTTGGCATACTGAGTTGTTTAGGGGCTAAAGACAAGGGGAAAGGCTGTACTCATTTAGAACAGACAAGTTTTTTTCTCAACTATTGATTCTACACACATAGTAATCACCATATAGAAGACCGACAGAACGTATTACGTGGTAATATTAAAACCTTAGTAACAAATGTAAAGCTTGAGTTAAATCTCAGAATGTAGCTCCCTAAATGCAAGCCTAAGCCTGGGCATTATGGTACAAGTTTGCAGTCCTAGTTCAGACAGTCTGAGGCAAGGAGTCTTGAAGATAGCCAGGGTCACATAGGGAGACCCTATAGGAATAAAATAATAAGCAAATCTTATTAACACTTTAGTATGCACTCAGCGTCCTTTGAATGTATCTTGGTGGTCTCATGTCCCAGGATTTTTCCTTAGAGCCTGCACTGGGTTCTGTATTCCACCAAGCTCTCTGTTCTGAGCCTTCTCTAATACTTCTTTTAGACACAAAACTTGACCTCTATTTGTTCCTCTAACTTTTTCCTACCTTTTAAGATTGGAGCCAATCTCAGTCCACTTGGAAACCCTTGGGGCACAGTTGGAGTATTCTGTTGGTAGGGTGTTCTGCTGTTCCAAGAAGCTACATTTCAAAATTGGCTAGTGTGCTGAGATTCTAAAATAAGTGTGGAAGACTCCAGGCTACCTTTAGGAATCTTAGGCTATCACTGCTACACCAATGTGTTTTTTAAATAGTGATAGAGGAAAGTGGGTGTGGGAGGGTGTATGACTTGATACCATCTTCCTCAAAGCTCACTTCATACAACTGCTACATTTTCTGTCACGGTGTTCCAAAACAGATCATTGTTGGTTGGTTTGTTCATCTGTAGAACTGATCTAATATACCATGAATATTACTAGTCACAGATGCAACACTTGCTCAGGTATTGCTTGATAGTGTATTGTTTAATAGAAACTGCTTATATCTGTGGACTGTATGCACAAGATTATTAAAAAATAAGCAGGAAATAATTCAGAATACCTTCAGTATTGCTAACTAATTATGTGAAATGTCACTTCCTTGGCAGACGCATCAGCCAAAGTTGTTTTATCTGGTAATTTAATTTAATACACAGTCTATTCTATTTCAGGGTGAATACTTAAGTACAACCTCAGAATATGTTAGCCTGCTGAGATATATAATATAATTAAAAGGTGTAGCTGAAGTATTCAGATGTATTAAGCTATTGCATATAGTTACCTTCTTATAGCTGGGGGTAGAATCAGCTTGTCAGAAACATGGCTGTCACTGGGAACAGATGAAAGAGTTGGTTTTGCTTGCTGAAGTGACTCAAAAGGCAGCCACCTAACAATGGCGTGATGTGGATGGAATAGAATGTAGAGTGGGATAGTGTATAGAGAAGTGGGAGAAGATGATCTGTGCTTGTAAAAGTTGACACAATTAAATTAATGTGTATTTGGAAACACGGTATAACACTACCGTAGAAGTCAAAGGGAACATAGACAAGATTTCATAAAATTTACTTAGGGTCCATTTGTGGATAATGTGGATATAGATAATGAAAACATAAGAGAGGATAAACCCACTATGCAGTAGAAGAAGGAATGCTCATGGGCAGTGGGTTCGTGGCATTGCAGAAGGTTAAAAGAAATAAGAACCAAATTCTGATTTAGTTGCTGTTACTGTAGAACTGTACTTTTACGTGGAAGAAATGAAATCTTCCTTCCTTTCTTACTCCCTTCCTTCATTTCTTCCTTCTCTCCTTCATCTTGTCATAATTCCTTCCTTTCCCTTTTCTTCTCTCAAAGTTTAGAAGCAACATGGGGTGGGGTGAACTTGTTAGTGTTTTACAACTTGTGTCCTTGGGGTTTCATTTATTTTAGCCCAAATCCACAAAATGCTGCTGAAATGTATTTCAGGTTTAAGAACAAAGAGTGGTATACTGCAGAAAGAAGTTATGAACATCAACATTTCATCAAGTCTCTTATGTTTTTATTTAAAGTAGTATTTGTTACAATAAATATTTTTTTAATTTGACAGTTTTAATTATTATGAAAATACACATTATATTCCAACCTTATATTCTAATCACTGTTTCCCTTCCCTTAACTCCCTCCACATCCTTCCAACTCACTCAGATCTACACCTTCTTTCCTCTCTTAGAAAACAGACAACTAAAAATAAACAAACAAATAAAAACATAATAGGACAAAACAGGTAAGCAGAGAAAAACAAAGAGTGAAAGAAAAAGCACAAGAAACACATACAGATGCAGACATTCTCTCTCTCTCTCTCTCTCTCTCACACACACACACACACACACACACACACACACACACACACATACATACACACATACACAGAAATCCCATAAAACATAAAATTGGAAACCATAATGTATAAGGTGCAAGCAAAAGAACTGTATATAAGTTTAAAAAATGCCTAGACAAACATTATAAGACAGAGAAGTTCCCAAAACACGATGGAGTTTGTTTGTGTTGGCACTCTACTGCTGGGCCTGGGGGCCTGCCCTTAAGTGTGGTTGGTATATACAGTGAGACTCCCTTGGAGAAAACTAATTTTTCTTTTGTAAGTGTTTTTCAACTGGAGATGGCTTCTGGGTTAGGGTTAGAGGCTTGTGTCTACTTCCCTTCTCAGCCTTGTTACCCCATCTGGCCTTGAACTGTGCAGGCCCTGTGCATGCGGCCACAGTTTCTGTAAGTTCGTACATGCATCTGTGCATCTGTACTGTTGTAGCTAGAAGGCTTGTTTCCTTGGTGTCATAGACTCCTGCTGGCTCTTACAGTCTTTCTGCCTCCTCTTCGGCAAAGTTTCCTGAGCTCTGGGGAAAGGGATTTGATGGAGATATCTCATTTAGGACTGAGTGTTCCAAGGTCTCTCATTCTCTGCACATTGTTCAGTTGTGAGTCTCTGTATTTATTGCCATCTGCTGTAGGAGGCAGCTTCTCTGATGACAGCGAAGGAAAACACTGACCTCTGAACGTAGCAGAGTGTTGTTAGCAGTCATTTTATTGCTACATTCCTTTAGTAACACAGTAGTGTTTGGTTTTCCCTTAGATCCCTGGCCTACGTAGACTGATTTTTTTTGCCCCTGGAGCATTGTCAGGTATGGGTTCCTTCTCATGGACTGAGCCTTAAATCCAGTCAGAGAGCGGTTGGTTACTCCAACAACTTTTGTGCCACTGGTACACCAGCATATCATGCAGTCACACCACCATTGAATGGTTTGTAGCTGGATTTGTATTGACCTTTCTCCTCTGGTAGTGTGCAGAGTACCTTCAAGTACCATGAACAGTAGTCAGTAGGGCTGAAGGCTCTAGGAGGGCACCAACTTGATTGCTCTATGTTCAATGAGTTGTGTAGGCATTATCCTCAGCAATAGGGCCTTACCATCGGTTTGTGGGGAGCAACCAGTAGCCTTATTAATAGCCTGGGCTGTTTGGGAGTTTATATGTGGTCCTTTTGCCCCAAAACTCAATTCCATGTAACTCATTCAAGGCAGTGGAGGTTTCATTTAGCAACGAGAGATGTCTACTTGGGATTTTGTCATTCTCCTAAAATAAATACATGTATAAATAAAATCTAAACAGAATCCTAATTACTATTTACTGATCATCTTCTATGTGTCAGGCATAGGTTTTTAAAATATCTTTGGGTAGATATCTATATAATTGATTAATTGCAATTTATTATTCACAAGAATAATATTTTCAGGTCATTTTAAATGTTTAATTTTAATTTTCCCCCAGTTGTTCCAGGTGAAGTCTACATTCACATTTAGCTCTTGTTGCTCAGTTTTAGCACTTAAATCCATAAACTGAATGGAGTTTAAAATGAATCCTTTTTTCCAATCCTAAGTAACTTCCAAAGAATTCTGAATCTAATAATTTAACTAATGAGAGAAGTTACAGTTTTTAAGAGGATATGATCAAAGAGACACATGGGTAGCCTACTAAATATTGTCTTTGGGTTATATTTCTTGCTTTTTTAAAAACTTTAGTTTATGAGATCCTTAAAATTAAAAAAAATTAAACATTAAATTTAATTTTATAAAATTAGTACAATGAATCTGCAGTGACTTCTGAGACCAATTAGCTGAAATTTGGAGACAAATTCAGAGCTTAAAGACAGAATCCATTGCTGGGCTGCCCTGACATCCATATGTGACTTACTGAGTATTGTCAGACAAGGAGACTCACCTGTGCTTTGAGATCCACAGTTTTTCACTGGGACTTGATTAAGCTATGACTGATTGAAGTCTTTGCTACATGACTTTTTCTGCCATTTCTGCCAAAAATTTGGAATGATACCAAGTGGTCTAAAACTCAATTGTTGAATAATATAGCTAGCTTATTTTTGGTAAAACTATCTGCCATCTTAAATGATTTCACTAGCATAAGTTATTAAATGTGGTCCAAGGAGTCAAATATGAATAACAACAAGTATTATTATTATCTCATCATCTAGGAAATAGCATGGGTTTAGAATTTGCCTTCCAGGAACAAGGAGCAGAATCCAGAAAATTTCCTTCTCTATCGAACCTGTTGCTATACTATAGATGAAGACTCCTGAGTTTTCATATATATTAAATGTCTTAAAACATAAAGAGCAGGGGAAGTGATTGTAGCCTAGGGGGACTGCATCCACACGGCCCTAAGTTTGATCTTTAGCCCCAGAATCACCTCCACCATCAAAATTTCTGAGAGTAGAATTCAACATTTACCAAACAGTTACAAAATGTTCTAGAACACAGTGTGATAGGGATATCTAACACAGTGTCCAGTTCCGTGTTTTTATTTTTTAGGAAGTTCAAATTTACTTTTTTTTCCCTTTCAACTTAACTTTGATTTGGAAGCAAACATTTCATTTAATTATTCTTTAAGCAGAACCTGTTCTTTATTTTATTATTTTAGGTTTTTCCACCTCTAATTGTATTGACACTTGGTCATAGTCTTAACACATAATAAAAATTCCCCCTCCTTGGAGTTGTCTAATTATTCCTTGTGGGTTTGATTCAAGTTCCATGGGTGAAGTTCCATGTATTCTTTTCTGTGTCTTTCTCAGATAACTGGAACAGGGGGGCATACGGTGTTTTGATTTCAGTCATTAGAGTTCTATTTTTTTCCACTGTGGAGGTGTCTGTTCTCCCATCACAATTAATAAGAAGTCTTCATGGAAACACTTTGAAACCATGTAAATATATTCTTCATTAACCACCTTTCACACTAGAGTTTTAATATCTATTCAGTTCCATTGATGGTCCAACCCTGTATTAGTTATGGAATTACAGGCAGTTCACCACTTTACTAAAACAAAGGTTTTATCTGCAGTTTGTGACAGCAGCTGTCCAGAGAAAGAATTTTGTCTTCTTTTCTTACCTGATACCTAAAACACTAATTCAATTTGTACCCTGAAACACAATATATGGAACACACTCCTTAGTGGAAAAGAAACTGAATACACACTGCAATGTCAACTTTTCCCAAATCAGACCACGTGACTTCAGAGATGTAATATATCCTAAAAGTGGTGCAATCTGGAATTATGGGCTTCCTGAAACCAACACATGCATTGATACAGGCAGCAGAATGATGGGAGACCTGTGCTCAATATAAAATTTGTCACTAGCTACTGACACCCCAAGTTCCGTCCACTCCTCACTAATTGAGTATTAATACTCAGAAATCATCTTTTATGCCTTGGCACCTAAATGATGCTTATCGTAGTTGGTAACTGACTCATGAGCCATATAGCTATTAAGCACACAAAGTACACATTAATTAAAATATAACTTCTTCCTCAGCCATAACAGTATTCAGGTCATGAAAATCATAAGGATGCTAGTACCAATGCCTAGGAAATGATCCATTGAGGAGAGTGAAGGCAACGCATCTCCAGAGACAATGTGGACTGCCTCGGGGCCTGGTCACTAAGGTAACATAGCCCTACTCTACTGCAGTAAAATTTTACAGACTATGTCTTATCTCATAACAAGGATAAAAGTATGGGCAGGCAAATGATAGGACATCCAGAAAGACTTCTTCAGATGTCTATAAAAGTTGTCCATGTACTGTTAAGCCTTCTGATTTCCACATCTACCTTAATTCTTCTTTTTTTCCCATAGCTTTACATCTAGAATGTTAGCTCAATAAGGCAAGCATTTCTTTTATTCTTAAGACTTTCAAAATCACATATTTTATTTCAATAACGAAATGAAAACTGATATTTAATGTATCAGTTAGGTAAGAAAGGAAGACACATTCCTTCTCTGTTTGCTGCCACAAATGGCAGAGATTTACCTTTGTTTTCATAAAGTGGTGATCTGCCTGCAATTCCATAACTAATATAGGGTTGGACTATCAATGAAGTTGAATAGATATTAATACTCTAGCATGAAAAAAACTGATAAAACTAACTGATATTTATTAGTTGAAAATAACAAGATTTTCTTTAAAAATTGTGAGACTTGTTAATTAACAGAACTGTAAAGAAAGCATGGCTAATTCTATTAAGGCAAACATCTCTGTTCTATTCCCTCATATGTGCTAAATTACTTGGCATGTAGTAGAAACCCAGTAATACTTGGGAAACTGAGTGAATGTCTGTATAACAGGATGTTCCTCTTGATCAATAAAATATAGACATAAGTTTAAAATTTACTTGAAGTGGGATTTTTTCCCCTGTTATTTAGAAAGAGGGACAAGTGCACATATCAGAGGTTGGCTAATTATCATTAATTTAACTTTCTTTCTAAAGATTTCCTACTGTTCTTTGCTAATGCAGAAACAATGCTTAGCCCTCATTAGTTTATACATAATACTCTGAGCTATGTATACAATTATATCTGGACATGAATCTATGCACTATGGCACCTTTTAGAACTACAATGTAAATCACTACTTGCACAAATTTGCAGTTGCCAAGCTGACTTCCTGGAAAGTGTAGGCTTTGGGAGACTTTATTACCTTAGAGGCTGTGATGCTGTGGCTGGTTACACAGCACTGAAGAAAATGGGTCAGTCTGGAGGTGGGAGATCATGGTTTTTAAATCACAGCCCCCTGCAGATGCTTTAGAACCATTGTCAGACTCCATGCTCCTATGAATGAGCAGCTCCACGCATTCTTCTCTGTCCATAAGACATGCTCTAGAACCTGCAATACATGCCTAGTCCAGGACTCTTTTAAGGAAGGCATATCTTTGGCCTCTTAGCAGGGCACCCTTTTTTCCCCAAGCAGAATGTGTCTAACAGCAGTTCATAGAATAACAGTTCTTATTTCTTTTGCAATACAATAGAAAGTTATCAATGAAATGAGACAATCAATACAAATAGAGAAGAAAAAAAAATGATTCTAAAGACATTTTTTGATTTAAAATTTTTCCCAGAAGCTCCAACTTTGCTGGTAATACTGACTTAGGGAATGAACATTAATTCTCCCTGAACAATAGGATCTTTTTAGGTCATTTTACAGAGGATCTTAGCATGGTTTCTATGGGACTGTGAAAGACCTACTTTCATGGGACAGTGAAAGACCTACTTTCACATGTGTAATTCAAATATATAGATGAATAGAGTCTATAGGTTTCATTGAATTCTCAAATAAATCCACTAATTCTACCTAAAAAATGGCAGGTGTGTTAAGAATCACTAGATTTTTTTGTTCAGTACCTAAGTATTTTAAGAACAAAAAGGCAAATGTAGTAAAACAGAGTTCACAGGGAGAAATTTCTGATCCACATTGAAGTTATTTTGGGAATCACCATCCTCTTCTTCATATAGAAGGAACTTTGGATCTGATTCACAAGATTATTTGGAAATACAAAGAGTTACATGGAATGTTCTTTAGAACTCAGTTATCTTTATGATCTTCACATACAGTATTCGTAGATTGCTTTATAAAATTTTTACTTAGAACCATTACATATGAGATTTTGGGTTCCTAATGATCTTTCTGAAAGTAATGGGCACAATAGATTGATGGGGAAAAGTGAGTGAAGTTCAAGGCACCTATGTTAGAGGCCTGTTGGGGGAACTCTGATGACTAGTGAAAACGGATGGAGGAGGCTAGTGAAGATGGAGAAAAGAGGTCATTTCACAGTGGCAGAGTCACCTACAGCAGAAAATTGACCATTGAGAGCTGGGGTATGGTGAGTGGTCAGAAGTAATTCTTATCTCCAACATGAAGATCAAGGAGGATGACATCATCATTGGACATGTGATTACCTAAAAGGAGATAGTGAACATCTTTCACCCAGATGGAGCCATATGGAAATGTTTTAGTCTGGACTCTTTAGAAACCCAGTACCAATAAAAGCACCATGTTACCCGAGAAGTAGTGAGGTACTAGTTGGGATTGAGGTAAATCTCAGAGCCCAAAGTCCACAGCAAAGCATTATGATATCTAAGGCAAATAAGTGACAAGAGCCAACAACCTAGAAACTCCACTCTTCTGCCTTCTGCTTTTGGGTTCAGACTTTTAGCATAATCGGTGATGCCTGCCTACCTTGGTGAGATTGAGTCTCTCTAACTCCATCTCCTGCCTCCCTGGCTACTCTATTCTGGAAATACTCTCACAGTCTCATGCAGAGATATTATGAATATGTCAGCACTGACTTGAGTATCTGAGAAACTTATTAGATCAATTCAAGAAAGTACCCCTCAAACTAGAACATGGGCAAACCACTTACAAGAAGAGAAAAGATTCATAACTGACAGATGATAGGTGAAATTACACATCTTTCAGATCATGGTGACTTTTCTTTATGATAATGTAAACACTTTGAAAATGGAAACTCTAAAGCCTTTTCATAGCTTAAAATACAGAAGATAAAAGAGTGCCTCGGACAGAGTAAGCACTGTGAGTGATCAGTGGAAGGAATTAAGTAAATAAACTGGGAAAACATTGTTTCTATAAAACATTATTAGAAATCACAATGTCATCAATCTATATACTGTTTTCTACTATTATAGTTTTTTCTTGATAATTTAAGAAAACAATTAAATGAAGGTCCACCTAAAGTCTTAATTTTTAAAATTTAAGACAATAAATCTTCATTCTTCTGCTTCCTGTGTCCTGGAGCCTTCCTTCAGCTGATGGTTGTAGCACATGAATCCCAATAATGTCACTTCCTTTATCCAAACTACTACTTGAGCCTATTTACTAATCTTTACAGTGAGATGGATTCATTTCCACAGAGTTTAGAAACATGCTGGAGGGTCACCGACAGTGAGTGTCAAATACTGAATGTCATAGCACGTGGAAAGCATACCCTCGAGTCAAAGGCTTTTGGATTTAATTCTCACTGTTGTGAAAGCCCATTGAATGGGTTTGTGTCTTACTACCTTCACCTATAATTATTAGTCACTGGTGTCTCTCTAACCTTGTTCAGTGAAATTCAGCTAAAATAAAGTACTGGAAATAGAAATGATGCTATCTAACTCTCGTTTTATCCCAACATTGTAAAATAGCTCGCTCTCTCTCTCTCTCTCTCTCTCTCTCTCTCTCTCTCTCTCTCTCTCTCTCTC
>CABHPQ010167936.1:21103-47906 GCA_902168405.1 Peromyscus aztecus | reverse complement strand
CTCGTCTGTAATAAACTAGACACAGGTACTCGTTAGCTGTGACCCTTTTATTTACAGTGTCGTCAGCTTGGCTTTCTTTTTACAGCACTGGAGGAGATTAAGAGCAGAGCTTCTGTCTTCAGCACGTTGCCTTTACTGTGGGTTAGGACCTATGGTGCCTCCCTTCATTTCCTGAGACCCAAGCAATGAGCACAGAATCATTTCTAGTAAGTTCTGACTCTGATTAAAAAACAATCTTTATGAAATAGAAGCTAATAAAATTGCTTTCCTAATTACCCCGAGCTAGTTCATTTCCCAGCAAATATAATAAAATAGACTTACTTGGCTCCGATTCACAAAATCTGAACCCAAGCTCATTATGAAGGCATTTAGCAGGGGAGAAAAAGCATGTGTGCATAAGATGCTGTCCCATCAAGCAGAATGCAAGAAACCTTTTGAAGTTCAGACCTTTGAAGTTTGAAGTTATTGGTATTTTTTTAATGCAGGTATTTGTGCTACAAAAATATTTGTATTAGTAAATCTGAGTGCCTGTCCTAATGTAATCTTTGGAGGAAGCTTTGGTTGAGAATATCAAATCTTTATTTAAGAAAATCTTTAGATCCATTTGTATTGTGTTAGTCTGTAGGCTGTTACACAGGGCAGCAAGACTTTATATAACAAGAGTAACTCATGTCCCAGGGCTATTTCTGCCATGACTTGGGCCTTTCAAACTCTCTTTCATCTATTTAAAGCATGAGATTCTGGAGACTATAAGTAGATGAAAATGTTTAGGGTTGCTTCATTTGCCTCGAAATGTCCTATCGTTCATTAACATGGACGTGATTTGCAAATATTTCTAATGCACACGAGAACTCTGCTAGCAAAGATCCCAAATGCTGTTTCCCAGAGGAGAAAAACAAAATTACCAAAATTCAGGGGCACCTTAAGGACAGCACATCAATTAACTAACATGATCGCTATGTGGTAGAATCAGGTATGACCCCTCCCTTCTGTCTGATACGATGAGACACTGATTTGGTGTGGTCCCACTGAGGGTGACCCCAACGCTCTGCAGTACAGCTCGGAGTGACACCAAGTGTGAGCCAAGCCCCTGCAGCCAGTGATGGGGATGTCAGTCTTCCTTTCTTTTTGGGTTTGCTGGAACCTCTTAGTATCCATCCTGCAAGCCCCCGGTAGGAAAGGAAATTGCCTCTGTCTTCTACCAGGGAGCACAGCTCTTCTTGGGAAAATTTGTGAAATTCCACCCCCTGGGCAAAAACCATGGCTTTTTGTCAATATGCCCCGGGTAGAAATCTGACATTTCCATAATGATATGACAGATTTCCATCTGGGAAAACTGCCTTCTGTTTTCACAATGAATTTGAAGCAAGAATGAAAAATCTTTCACTTTGTCTATAAAACTATTTGAAAGAGAAAAAAGTGTCTGCATTTTTCCTACCTTGAAATAATGGAGTGGGTATTAAACGAGAAAAATCTGCAACTATTTTGGGTTCAATCAAATCATCAGCAATGCTTAAGAAGAAAAAGTAGAACGGACGTGTGCTGAGAATAAATCCTTCCGGACAAATTTGTTACTACTTTTTGATAGTTACTGGCAGATGAAAGGACTGATGTGTATCTAGCAATCAGGGACCTGGAATGGATGGTGTGGCTGGAATGCAGGGAGTGTCAGAGCTCCAGGAAACCTATCTGGTGAAACTGACTCTAATTGATTTGTGGGAAAGTATTGTCATCTGGATTGAAAATTCACTAAAAGATGATAAACAAAGGATGGTAATGAATGAGAGGCGAAGGGGACGCCACTGGGGTTAATGTGAGTTTTGATCTCATTTCTCATTGTTTGAAACGCAACGAGAACCACCTGAACAAAAATCGAATATGCAAATGAACCAAATGAAGGGTGCAGCCATTGCCAATGAGAACTGAGAACTGGAAGTTTCTTAGTGATGTGGGAGGAGGAAGTTTGAGGAGAAGGAACACATATAAACATTCAGTGGGCTTGGAAAGGCTGGTGCTAGAATTGAGGGGTGAGGGTGTACCAAACACACAAAATGCAAGCGCAGTGCGGTTCCTCGACTTTTGAAGATCCATTCAGCCTGAGTGGTTAGAGTTGCTGGTTTTCCTGTTTTGTCTGCCAGGGCTGGAGTGGATTGCAATATCACTGGCATTCTTCCTGATGTTGGGGCGTCCCTGAGTGAAAACCATGGGATCTAGGGTGGGTGGGGTTTTCTTTTTGTCTGTGCAAAGATAATTATCCTAGGCTTTTAGAAAAGTATAGGCTGTGTTTAATCACAAGGAAATAAACCTTATGCCCTCTTCCCACCCACCTGAGAAGACCATGAGCTGCTGGGGTCATTGTTTGTCGTTTGTAGATGTTTCTTAGGATCTGCAGAAGAAAACCCAGCCTGGGAGTTTGGAGGCAACAGGCAATTGAAAGTAAATACAAAGAGAAGGGCATTTCTGAGAGATGGAAGGTGAAAAGGGTGGAGGGAGTGGCCTGCTCTAAAAGGCAAGTGCCCCGATGATGATTAGCACCAGGTCGGCATGCTGAGGGAGAACGACACAGACACAGTGAGTGTGAGGCACCCAGTTTGCCGGCTCGTCCTAATGAGCACGATGGTCAAATGCCCTGGGTTTGCCATATGCTGTGGCCATATGCATATCTGGTGAACCAGATGCCCTGCTTTCTCTTCCCCATATTGCGCCATTTTTCTCACAGCATAAAGACATGGCTTAAGTGAGAAGCAGGAGGGGGTAGGGGGTAGGCAATGATAGCCTGTTATTCCAAAAGGTTGTAGGACAGAAAGCATCAGTTAATCCATCCATATGCCCATTTGGGTCTCAAATATTTAATGAGCACCTACTAGCTACAAGAGGAGTTTTATACAAATCAGAGGTGATCCATCCTCCTCTCCATTTATTCAAGAGAGGCCATGGACACTCCACCCAGCTATCAGAATTTATCCAGGGCTCACTGATGAGCATGTGGTACAGTGTGTCACTTCTATACAAGCCATCTGAGGGTTAATGTGAGCCATTTACTCTTGGCAATGATTCAGTCTCCTCCCATCCAGAAGACCTTTCATTCTCTCAGCCCCCCTATAACTCACCATTATCCATCCATTCATTAAATATTTTTACTAACTTCTATACATTAGTATTCAAGAGCCTATAATGAGAAGAATGGACCGTCTCTACCTTGCAGGAGCTTACAGTCCAGTGATGGGGTGTTGATCGAGTAACAGACACTGTGTAAGTACAACTGGAGAATATAGCATCAAGCCAAAGGAGCAGGAACTCCAAAAGCATGAGCTAGGAAAGCTAGGCCTGGCCTGGAAGAACCAGGGTGTGACACTCAGTGGCACCTTCTGTTAAGACACCTTTCTGATTCTGTAAGCTAGGGATGCATGTGTTCTCTTTCTCTCTCTCTCTCTCTCTCTCTCTCTCTCTCTCTCTCTCTCTCTCTCCCCCCTCCCTCCCTCCCTCCCTCCCTCCCTCCCTCTCCCTCATCTGGACTGTATAGTACAGGGTAAGACTCACAACCAAGTCCATTCGTGTCAGTTATAAATTTGTCCGGCTTGCCTATTCCTTGACAGCACCTACTACACACACCCGCCTCCCCAGTGTTTCTGCCACTCATGGTATGTCAGCTGAAATACACTGTCTCTGTTAGTCACTAACAGAGAAAAGAGACCGGAGTAAGATAAAACACCAGAGAATCCAGAAGTTCTTAGGACCAAAATTTGTCATTTCTTTAATGTGACAAGGACACCACCTTGGTAAAGTACCCACCTTCCTCACAAGCTTGGGAGCTCCTAATGAGGGGATTGCGTCTTCATAAAGAAATCAAGTTTCAGTTGGGTCTAAAAGAAAAGAAATGTGTGTGTGTGTGTGTGTGTGTGTGTGTGTGTGCCTTTCCCAGTTTTCTGGCATTTAGTACATTTTTAACACATGCCCACAATGGTAATCCATCAACAGGTGAATGAAATAATCTTCCTCTCCAGTTAGCTGTGTTCCCTCTCCATTTTTGCACCAAGCCTTTTGTCTGCTACATGCCTTATGACTGCTGGGCATACAGGGGGCATCCACAGGTGTTATTGGGTTAGAAGCCAAACCTAGTGTCCATGATACACTGTCCCTGTCATGGCTGGTGGGAATGGGGCCACTCTGAAACCCCACATAGAACATAGCATGAGCAATTGTGCAACGCAGAAGCACTGAGCCCAAACTCCTCATCCCCAGGGAGGAAACAGAAATGTAGAGGAGTGAAGGGACCCATCCCAATCTGTACAACAAGCTTATGACTAGTTGAGTTGTATGATGGAAATAAAATTGAATTAAAAATAATGTATTTAGAATGTCTTCTGGTATTCTTGGAATGGAGTCAAACTGCCCTGGACAACACAGCAAGGTTTGGAATTATTATTTAAGTGACTTTCTATTGTGAATCAGTCAACATCCTTATAAATTAGCCCTATAAATAGTCCTTTCTATATGGCAAGTCCTCCAAGGCCTGCGGTAAAAAGCTTGGCTTTCCCTCAGCTATACAGCCTCTGGAAAAGTGCCGGGAAGAGCGGCTCAGTAAAATGTCCAGAGGGGTATTTCAGCCCGGATATTTTTATATTTACCTTTCTTTATCTCCACTACAGTGACAGGAAAGGGTTCATAGGTGGTACAGCAGGCAGCCACTTCAGCTGTCCTTGGAAGCCTCAGGATTATGGAAAGTGACTTCCAGGAATTCAGAAGAAACCACAGCAGAGTCTCCAAGCCGACTGGAGTCTATTCACAGACAAGCACAAGTTGTGTAACATGGGATTGATCTTTAAAATGATCCCAGAGAAACTCAAATCAAAGTAAGTACAATCAGGTTTGCATTTCACCTTAAATCTCTAGCATATTTCCCTTCCTCCAGGTTACCAAGTACTGGGTGACTTCTCAGGCCAGTTCCATTAAGTTTAATGGAAAACTATACGCTGTGCCTTCTCTCCCATCGTCTCATGTCTGGGGTTGGGGCAGGAGCTCCTCAGAAGAACCCTGTGGATCAAAGCATTAGCCCATTCCTCAGCGGATTCTGAAGTGATACCTCTGCACAGCCTCTTCAGGTATTAGGAAGGTGAGAGTCAGAGACTTTGACTTGCTATAAATGGCCATTCTTCAATTCCTCACTCAGAAAATCCAGTTTCAGTATTTTTCTACTCTGAGTGTTTGGTTAGGGAGCTGATACTATCAGGAGAAATAGTGTTTTATATGTTTAAAAACATTTATTGTCTTCTATCTTTTAAGTGTCTGCACACTGAGTTGGTTCCTGAATATCTTCATAATTGGACATTTTATAGATCTGGGGGCATGTGTTCAATATGTCTAGGGAGAAAAATGTAACTAGGCAATAACAGTAAAATAGGACCTAGACCAGGAGAGAAGCTGTCTCACCGGCAAGCTTTCTCTTTCCCTTTGTGGTCCTTTTTGGAGGTTATGGGGCAGAGGCAGCCTCAGAACTAGCAAGATAAGGAATAAAAAACATACTGACCTGGATACTGATGACTGTGAGTCTTGGGTCTGTTCTCCATGCTCTGTCAGTCTGCGGTTTTCTAACTCCTATTGCTTAAGTCCAAGATTTTTAGATTTGATGGCATATTGTTAGTGGTGTAGTCATTGCATGAACAGAAGACAGGGAAAGTGGAAAGAGATGCCTAGCCTTCATGGGCAGAGCCCAGACCCTTACAGCCAAAACACTGCCTAGGAATTAAGAGGCCTTTCCTAATGATATCTCAAACATGAGGCTGGTCATAAGCCCATTTCCGGCTGGCAGACAAACCTAGCGCACAGGACGTCACCAGGTGCAGGACAGGGTCACGTGACACCACTGGAGAAAGCAATGAAAGAGAAGCACAAACAGCACACACAGCTGGGGTGGGAAAGCCACTCAGAGACATGGGAAGGAGTCCTGGCTTCTCTCTTCTGCCCCAACTCATGCCAAACCCAACGTGGAACCACGGCCAATCCCCAAGGACCCAGAGAAGGGGTCAGGAGGCATAGAAGACCTGGGGTGGGAAACACATGGAGAAGAGCCAAAGCAGTAGTGTTCTTTAGGTCCCAGTATTGAACGATGGCTGCTGCCTTAACCAATCTGAGGTTCGGCGCCATGGTCACCACATGTCCTTACACAGCTTTTAGCCAGCAAGGCCCTAGCTCTTCACAACAGCCTCTCTCTCTTTCTCGGCTCTTCTTAGGTCCCTTTTCACCCCATTCCTTTTCCTCAGAGTCTCCTGTCCATGTTGAACTAAGCTCCACATCTTCCCACGGCCTAGCAGAAGATAACATATGTTATTAGCGGCTGGTAAATAACCATTGTTTATATTTCTTTCATTTAACCAATGAGTAGTTAAGGAACCTCATCAGGCACCATACCAGACCCATATTTCACTCTGAGGAGACAGTACTCTGTAGAAAGACAGAGGTCCAGTCCCTTATGTCTAGTAGACTAGAATAAGTAAAACAGTTACAAAAATGCATGTATCTTTGTAAATTTTGTTATATGCTATGAAGAACAACAGAAAATGCCTGTAACTCTATGGTGACAGAGTCAGTCTGTAAATGAGGGATGAGTCTCCTGAAGAAGTCTAGACTGGGACGGAAATATCGGCTCAGTGGTTTGGAAATAGCTAGACAGAGGACAGGGGAAGAGATAGAGAGTGGGGTTTCCAATAGGGACAATTACATGCAAAGGCCCCAAGGTAGGCGAAGTTGTATTGTTTTCTGATGAGCCTGTGGACTTTCCATAGAGGTTGGCCATGGAAAGGCTGGCAGAATGGAGCCAGTGAGGTAGGAGTCTTCTGAGGAAAACCACAATCACATTTGCCCATTTTTAAAAAAAGTGAAGTGCTGCTTGGAATAAGCCCTAAGCAGCAGTGTTTTTAAATGTATGTTTCACCAAAGCTTGGGCTGGGTTAGCTCCCCTAAATCTTTTCCAACAGCCATTGATTTGCGGACTTCTGTTAACTAGCCTATTTCCTGGGGCAGAGGAAATATTCAAGTGACAGGTCCTGTGAGCTACGATATTCTGTGAGCTTCTCGTGTAACCTGATGATTCAAAGAGAGGACTAAGGAAGTTGTTTCAAAGAACAGCCAACAACTGGACACTGAGCGTCTTTCTTGTTTAGTTCTTACTAGATAAGAACCTTTGTGACCTCTTTGGGCCAGCTTTCTTTGGGGCTTCTTTCTTCGTAACCATGAAACACATTTTGTGAGTGAAGCAACGGGCAGAACATGGCTGATTGTGCAAAGACAGCCGGCGAAGCCTGAGTTCCCACAATGGTGGTTGACAGACACCCCCCTGCTCTTATTCCTGAGTCCAGTGAGCAGTCACATTCTCACTCTTTATTACCTTGTGCGCCCCCTGCTGGTCCCAGGACTGCAGGACGGAGGTATGCCTGAAGGTGAGTCTACCCACGCTTCTGCAGCTGCCAGCATGCCTCTCCTCCCCTGACTTCATCTCCACATCTCCCAAACCACAGCTCTCCTCCCCAAACCCACAAGCATGGCCTTTACTGACAAACCCCCTGACTTTATGCTCTGTCTCACCACTGTCGGCGCTGTGACCGATCACTAAGGTTCTTCAAGCCAGTAACCAAGACCCCAGGGCATCTCCAAAGTGGCCAGTTTCGGTGAGGAAACCATCAGAAAGTGTACTCTGATGAGTCTGGAAACAATTAGCAGTGGAGAATAGCAAATATAGGCATGCCCAGCCTCATTTGGAAGAGGTGATCACAGATAACGATTGTGCAATAGTCTGTGTCTCCAGGTGTTCAATTAATACCTAGTGCCTAGAATTTTTTCCACCCAGAAAAGATATTCCATCCTTCCTTTTCCACCACTTTTTTTCTCAATATTAGTGGCCAAGCCTAGAACATTTTTACCAAATTTATAAGGCAACACACACTCCTATATATGTATGTGCACAGGCAGCCACTTTCACACACACTTTTCTTTAAACTGTTTTGCTTGCTAAAAGTTGATGGTTCTTTTAAACATGACAACTATTCACTGCTAAAGAGATGGCCATAGCAGCAATCCGGGATGCTTGGGTCCCTAGTATCCCATGTCTCCGGGGCTGAGCCCCTTCAGGCTTTCAGCCCTAACCTCAACACCTCAGGTTATAGTTTCTTTGTTGCTGATACAAGCTCTGGGGCCGTCCCCATGGAGACATAAAAAGGCTTCTGGTTTCTACTTAATAAGGAAACCTGAAAATATACAAGACCCTAAATGCATGGCCTCAGAGAGAATTTTCCCATGGGCCACATCCAGGTGTAAGAAATAATTAGGAAGGGCACAGTCATACCTACATTAAATCCATGTTACGTCGACATGCCTGCAGAACAGGAAAGCCTGTTCTCCACATTGATTCTTATGTTAGGTCTTTGGTTTGTTTCTTCTTTTGTCTTGCATGATAATGCAAATGTTTCGTGCTCCATTCTTTCCCGAGTTTGTCCACTTTCTTGGTGGCTTGCATGGTCTTCATGACATCCTTGGGTAGCAGACAAAGGATAGAAGACAAGCAACTGCTCGGGGTAGAGTAGCTCATCGGCAGCCCCTGTTCACCCAGCCGAGTCCCCTGATGCAGATCTCCTTAACGAAGAGACACGAGTTGTAAAGAACGAAGAGGCTGAGTCAAGGAGAGAATATACCCAAACAAATTACGGGCCATCAAGAGCCTTTGTGAACCCACAGGTTACCACTAAGCCCCCTCACTGAAACTGTATTTTTTGGCTAAAATGTGCCCATCCCTTGGGCTTAAGAAACTGCACTTTCTATTTCTTTGATTTTCCACAAGCACTGTGAAAGCAAGGGATCCTTGTAAGAACATGGAGATCCCCGAGTCCTAAGGGGATGACTGATGATGTCAGTATCCCCTGCAAGGCAGACTGTTGCAGATCAGGCAGTTGTAAACACTGGTGGCATCTGATGACATCAGAATCCACTGCAAGGCAGACTGTTGCAGATCAGGCAGTTGTAAACACTGGTGGCATCTGATGACATCAGAATCCACTGCAAGGCAGACTGTTGCAGATCAGGCAGTTGCAAACACTGGTTTGCATCTGATGATGTCAGTGCCCACTACCAGGCAGACCATCTCAGATCAGGCAGCTGTAAACACTGGTGGCATCTGTAACATCTCAGCAGAGGAACTTAGGGGTTCTGCTGCTAACTTTGATTTTAACTTGTTCCTGGGCCAGTAACTTAGATCCCTACTCTTACCTTAATGCACTTTTTATAGTTTAATTTCCTTTTTGCGGTGCTGTTTGGAGTTGGAACTTTTTTTTAAAGCCATATGACTCAATTGAAATCAGATTTCCCCTAAAGAAATAGCACAGATCACAGAATGGCTCAGCCTGAAAATGGTGATATCATGGAGAATCATATTCCTCTTTGCTACCCCTCTGTGTCTATCCTAATGATCTGTTTACCCTAGCCTTATAGTGGTAAAGCACAGGGCTCATGAACAAAGCCTACATAAAAGTATGTAGAAGTTATTTCTTTCCTCCACAAAAGCATTGTGGGTGGGATCCACCTTTCAGTCCCTATTTAGTACTTCCTGATAATATTAACGCTACTTCCTGCCGTGATTAGGACTGCCAAGACATGAATTCAGAGATAAGAATCTCTAAGGAAATCAGGTCATTGCAGACGAGACCAGCCAGAAAAATGTATGAAATGAACTTAGCTCTTCCTTGCCAATGATTTTCTCTCATGTGAATGTAAGATGTAAAATTCTGTGGAGAAGCATCATCATTTGGGGGGATGAGACCTGGGACTCAAGAACCCAGGCAAAGCTCGTCAAAGAAGAGAAGGCTCAAGAACAAAGGGGTCACAGTAAGTTCCCCTCTCCTACCCAAACAACCTTTGCAAAATGACTTTGACTTTATGGGTTGCATCTTTGCTTTAGCCTGCAAAGTGGGAAATATACCAAGAAGCCCCTCCTTAGAGCAAGGTTGTGTGTGTCGAATGAACATGGATGAGAAGTGCTTCCCAGAGACCTTGGTGTCTGGGTGTCAGGGTGGGGCGTCCACAGCGCCTTTGACACTAGCAATGCTGTTGCAGGAGCGACCCAGTCACCTTTGCAAAGCAAGCGAGACACTCAGAGCACAGGCCAGAGCAAGCCAGGGAGGACTGCACTTCCATGGTGTGCCCAGGGTGTGCTCTGGGGATGCCCACAGCTCAGAGATGAATGGATAAGTTAATGAGATCAGACATGCTGGACACACAGTGCCTCCATTTTGCTTTAAAGTTTTCATAAATGGACCATGGTTGACAGACGAAAGTTTTATAACATGGCCGGCACTGTCTGTCACCCTCTGCACCACTCAGTTGTTTTGAGAAGGAGGAACGAACTGCAAGACAACATGGTGGGTCATGGATTAACAAGAGAGAAGTTTGCATTCTTTTGCCTAAAGTGATATGCCTGGAGTTATCAAACTTCTTGAAGACATCATTTCTCTGGGATAAAAATGCACTAACTCTAGACGTGGTGATGAGGACAGACAGAAGAGTTCCCTTGAATTGGCTTTATCCAGAAACAACGTCCTGGAACCGCTCTTAGTTTTGGTTTTGATTTGTATTTTCTATGCATGGGTGCTTTACTTGCTTGTGTGTCTGTGAATTGCTGGGGCCCGTGGAGGCCAGAAGAGGCGTCAGATCCCCTGGGGCTGGCATTATAGACAGTCATGAGCACCCTGTGCATCCTGGGAAGAGCAGCCAGTGCTCTTAATGCTCAGACATCCCATGCCCAAATTGCTTTCATTCTTGGGTGAAGATCATTAAACACCCTTCAGTATCTGAGTAAATTCGGATATTGCTAAGAATTTTGTGCAGAAGTCAAGATCAGAAAACAGAAAAAAAAAAGACAGAGACAAGGAAAATAACAATACTATTTCTCCTTTCCTCCATTTCTTCCAACGAGTCGTCCAGACCAAAGACAGTAAATGTTACTTGTTCCGCAGAAACAGATCCTTCTGTTTGACTCTTTTCTTCTTTTGTAGAGTCAAATCACACTACTGCACTTCCAACTCTGGCAACAGGTTTCTAATGCTCAACCGGACAACCTCGGTGTATTAATTAGTTTTCAAGACCCCCAAACAACAAAGATTTCATAGTTCAAGGTCACAGTTTGACTTACTTGCAATTGACAAATCACCTGGCGAAGTCTGTGCCAGGCCACTCCATATGATAGAAAATATATTGTCATTCGAGTTAACAAAAGAGTCTTTCCTTTGCTACCCCACACAATGGCCCTGCAAATGAACATCGCCTGAATAAAATCCTAACCACATTTTCACTCTCATTAACCACAGTAGGGTATCACACAATTTGCCTGGCTCCTGCTTAGACCACTGTGCACCATTTTAGTAGCAGCAGTTTGATGGGTTTTATGGCAGGTGATATATGGAGTGGGAGTTTCGGGAGTCGTAAACAGAAGGCACTGTGTATCACAATGTGGTTTAGGGATATAATGACTGTGTTGTAAAGCAAGGGATGACAGTGCTGCACTAGGTTTGGGGTACTGAACCAATAGACCAAACAGCTCAAATAATTCAGGAAGAAGGAAAATACCCTAGGAAGGTGGGTGTGCATGCGCACACATGCACATAGGACTTCAGCTCTCTTTCATTAATTACTTTTGATGAATTTGAATAAGAGCTACTAAAACTGAAATAAATCCATGTCGCCCTGGAAAAAATAGAGCATTTCTCTTTCCTTCTAGGGCACTATTTTTCCTGCTGCCTCTGTTCCATTCTTAACCACGTTCACTGGCAGAGTAATTAGGTGGAGTTAGTCCTGGTATAAAGAAAAGAGCAGCAGAAATTTAGTGAGATAAATGCAGAGGAGAAAAACAACACCAAAGTAAACTTTCTTTCCCCTCCAGGGAAAGCAGTCACCTGTGGCAGGAGGTGACATCATCTGATGTGGGAAGCTCCTCCCCTCCTGCAGCATGCAGCTTATGAGCTTAGAGTTCTCAGCATCTCAGCTATGAATACTTCCGGTGTGCATGACCCGGTCACTTCTGGTCACTTTCCTGAGAAGTCCCAAAACAGGGAATTGTATTGACCTTCTTCAAGGAAAAAGACAGTGGACCAACAAAAGAGACCTTGTGGTTTCTAGGACAATTCAGGAAATTTCCCTGTCTCCATTCAAGAAACTTCCTTGTCTCCATTTACTTTGGGCACACTGTCCTGACCTGCTGTGAGGATCAGACCAGGTGGGAGTTTGAAACTATGAAGCCATTCTGATCATCATCATTGTCATCAGCATCACCGCCATAGAGGCATGACAATCTGGGATGTAATGTGGTCTTTGTTCTTGCTGTCTCCTCCTCCTTGGTTCCTAAAGAGAAGCGAGGACCATATTTCAGTGGATGGTTACAAATGCTGAAAGTAGAAGTTCCCTGAGACACAGAGAAAGAAGCACATGCATCTGTTTGGGGAACCCTCAAGACTCCTAAGAGCTTGGGAACCCATAGATTTGGGCAGATACAAAAATTTGGGATTTTATGACAATGCCATAGGGAGGTGATTTCTGGCCCAGTGGGCACAATGGACCATTCTGAGTCCAGACAGAGAAGATTCCCTACATTGAAAAGACATGGCTCCATGGGAGCCCTGCATTCACCAAGCAGCAAGGAACTGCTGCATGCTGAGTGCCCGGGGCTGACTAACTGCAAACAGGCTTCATAGGACGTTCCCACTCCTTACCCTCCACTCAAACTAGTGAGACTGCATTTCACAGCAAGCTGAGTTAAATCAGATGGAATTTGTTTGAATAAAGCACACTTGCATGTGTGGCCTAAAGGTCAGACTTATGTTCACATCACCTCAGATTAATTGGATCAGGACAAGCATACACTTCAACTATTCTTTAAATTACTTAGACTACTCTGCCAGGAGAGTCTCATTCTTATTTAGTTCCCATTTGCCAACAACACCTTCAAATATGAGTGTCACATCTGAGAAGACTCAAAAGAATACAACACACACACACACACACACACACACACACACACACACACCTCATAGAGGAAAACAGGCACATAAATGAATTACAAGCAGGCAGCCAGCACCAAGCATCCTTTTCTGAAATGCTGCTGTTCCAATGCGCTTTGAGAGACAGAAAATGTGTGTGTGTGTGTGTGTGTGTGCCCCAAACACATATTTGTGTTCATATACATGCACAAGTGCAATCACACAATCATGTGTGCACATGTGGAGACAGAGGCCATCACTGCACATTCTTCTTCAATCTCCACCTTAGTTTTCTAAGTCTCTTCGTGAACCTGGATTTCACTAACTGTGTAGACTGGCTGGCCAGGGAACCCATGGATCTCCTCCCCACCCACCAGCACTGAGGTTACAAACCCATACCAGGAAGCTCAGCTCTCCTGTTCATGCTGGGGCTCTGAACCCAGGCCCTCATGCTTGTTCAGCAAGCTCTTAACTCACTGCGCCATCTCCCAGTCCTCCCTGTCACTGCCTCATCCATAACCATCCTTTGCATCTGCAGGACCAGAAGAGACACAGACTCTGCTTCGTCTCAGTCCACCCCAGCCTCATGCTTTGATGCCAAATCCTAGCCAGGCACTTAGCCATGGTCCATGTGGATCTGCCAAGGCTGTCACTTCATTTCCTTCCCCCTTCTTAACAAGGAAATGACTGACCCACGTGTAGCACGTATCTATTTATCAACAGATCACAAGCCCAGTCTTCTGAGATCTTGTGACAGGTCCCATTAGCTGTGAGCTACCCAATAATGTGTATAATCAGTTGTTAATGGCAATATGCTAGTCCATGATAACTGGGCCATTAGTGAGCGTCAGTGCTGCCTCCATGAAGGCAATATTCCACCTGACTGTACCTACCCTGGGAAGCTGTGCACCTCATTTCCTAATGGTTCCCCTAGGGGACAGACAGAGTGCTTCCCTAAATTACCCATGCTGAACATTGTATGTGTGTCCCTTTACAGTTTGTTCAGAACCTCTTACGGGAGGGAGCCTGAGTTACCAGTTGAAATAACATGGCACTGAACAATGGCACATGTGCAGGCACCCCTGACCTTCAAGGCACCTTGAGTCCCAGCGAGATAACTGACACTCGGGGAGCACCCTGAATTCTAAGTCCTTCTGGAAGTAGATCTTGTCAATGCCATCCGACATATGAATCCTTTCCAAGGTTCCACCTGCTGTTCTGGGCATACTTCTGTGTGCAGAAACTTCAGCAAGAAGTCACAAATTCTCTCTCTCTCTCTCTCTCTCTCTCTCTCTCTCTCTCTCTCTCTCTCACACACACACACACACACACACACACACAGCCTCCTCAGTTTTCTTTAGACATATCTCCATCCCATTGCACTGAAAGAATCAGAACACAAAGTCACAAAATTTTCAAAGGAAATCAGAAGGGACAAAACTCTACATAGTAGCTGAAAGTCTGTGCCCATCACCCAACTGAAGCAACCTCCAACCTCAGCCCAGGTTGGGAAATGCCCTAGCTTGACCTTCATGGGGCAGAATTTGATTTATTTGGAAATGCAAACTCTCACTGAACCTAGACATCTGTCAACTACATCCAGTCAGACTGCAGTGATTTGATGCAGGCTTCACCCCAGCACTGTCTATCGAAGGCCCTGGGGCTTTGCCACCACCGCCATAAAAAGGAAATTTAGCACTAAGGACTTGCCAAGAGTCATCCCTTGTTGTCGAAGAGAAATAAAGAATGAGATGTTTGCAAAGTGCAGTGAGGGAGGGCGAATCTTTGGCTTTCCTTCTCACTCATGTTCTTGGCAGCTCAAACTCTTTGGTCTTGGTTTGCTCTTTCCTCAGAGCCACCAAGAAAGCAGAGTCACCCTCAGACCATGGAGGGGAAGATTCTTAACCAAGATTAGCACTCTAGGAGACTGATGACAGATTCAGTCCATGTTTAACCCAGCATCAAAGTGGAGATCACTGTCTCACAAAGTGACAGCCAGTGGGGTGGGGAGACTACGTCTCCAAGTGTGGAGAGCTCAAACATCAATACACAGCATTTTGAATACTCTTCAGGGGGAGGCAGATCTAAGACACATTCAAAAGCATCAACCTAGACTAGCCAGCCCTGTTGGATAGCAGCCATGCTCACCCAAGTGTCCCATAGTAAAATGGTGACAAAGATAGACTAGGAAGAATTCTTCCTCCCTAGGTGATACATCAATGCTTCATTAAACCATCGTGGAAGACAATGCCTTGAGCAACCATTCCATGCCACATGCTGCACAGTGGATATAAGGATGGACCAGTCAGAATGCAACTCTATAGTCTCACTTTCCAGAATGAAGTTTCCCTCCTGGTTTGAAAAGCCATCTTAAGATGTGGGTCTCTTTAGGGAATCTGAGCCATTTCCAGATAAGGAGACTCAGCTACCCATGTTTCCTGAAGAATGAGGTGCCAGGACACCATCACACAATCCAACACTCCAGTTCTGTCTGAATTTCTGCATCCCTTCATTCACTCCATCGTTCAATGAATATATTCAGTCAGCAAATAGTCACTAAATGCAGAGTATGCTATAAAGAGCATCCTGAGATCCAATGCTCTGCAAATAAAATCTCCAGCTTATGGAGTTTAGTAATCAATTAATTGCAAGCAAATGAAAATTTTTCAAATGTATAGGAAAAGAGAAATGCATGGTGTTCTTTGAGAACCCAAAATAGAGAGAAGACAAGCTGGCCTAATTGGGAAGTTTGGGATAATTTCTCTAGTGTTTGCCTTCTGGGAGAATGAGAAGATGCTGGAGGAAGAGCGCTCCAG
Source organism: Peromyscus aztecus (assembly GCA_902168405.1). NCBI lineage: Eukaryota > Metazoa > Chordata > Mammalia > Rodentia > Cricetidae > Peromyscus > Peromyscus aztecus. The sequence continues at coordinate 32,077 of CABHPQ010167936.1, read as the reverse complement.
ACAGGAAAACATGTAACCTGGAGAGTGGGGTACAGTCGAGGCCAGAGTTCAGTCAATGCCCAGAAGAACCAGAGCTGAGAAAGACTGTGCCAGAGACTCTCAATGCTCATCAAAGAGTTTAGGCTGGTCCTAGGAATTATGGTAAGCTTTGTCAGACACAGGGTCATGTTGTGGGTGCTATTAATAGTCTCTCCGGCTACAGAATGTAATATGAAATGAAGGGAGCAGTGTGGGGGCACAGAGGTAAGTCAAAGTCCTCTCGAGGACCAAGCAGGAGGAAAGCTGACTTGATGGCAGGTAGGTAAGCTGACTTGGCAGGTAGTGTGGAGGGGGCAATGGGAGGAAGTGACTGCAGTGAGAGGCATAAATGAAAAGACACATCAGCTATGTAGAATGGACTCTGTCTTCTGGTTTGCATTCCAGAAGGGCAGTAGACCTTCTGCACAGTTGTGTCTGTATGCACCACACCCCAGCTTATCCAACCACTTCCAGGCTATCTCAGTTCAGCTGCTCACCCTCAGGCTCCACAACAAATCATCCAGTTGCCACCTTGACCCACTAACAATTCTCCTTAGTGATGCCCCTGTTAAGTCTTGTACCTTGGTGTTCTGGGCTGTCTGAATACCTCTTGGTCAGGACCTGTGAGCCTGTCTTATCACCACCTCCCTAGCCTTACCTCAAATTCAACCCATCAGCTGTTTCCAGCACACGTTGCTGCACTTCGGTGCCTACCTCCACTCTCTTGGACATCATAGGGAGATAAGAGTTGCCTTTCTGACTACTTAGAGAGCCTCACACTCATCATCTTGTAATACTTTCATATTAGCATAGAAAGTATCATCTCTTAGTTAAACAGCAAAGGAGAAACCAGTGATGATGCTGTGCTTCAGTGGACTATTCATTAAACATAACAACATATGCTAAAGCTTAAATGTTAAAACTCAACAAGAATGCAATGAGGAAACTATTACCCTCTTTATCAATGAGGAAACTGAGGCACAGAATAGTTATTTGCCCAAGGTCATGTGATCTGTAGTGGTTATAATGAGATTCATCCTAGAAGGCGTGACTCCAGAGCTAGATGCCAAACTGCTTGATCTAAAATCACATGGTATAGTCAGAGGTTCACACACTCACAGTGCTGACTACACATCGGTAACTTCTCTTGGTCCAGTCACATTATAATCCTTATAAACTAGAGATCATCAAATAATAGCAAGAAACACAAGTGGCCTTGTGCAGAATCAAAACTCAACAGGCGAGTGTTTCTGGTAAATTTCGACTCCCCACTTGTATTACTAGCCTTTGCTGTGGTTCTCTCTCTGTGATTTTGGGAAACTAGATTACACACAGGAAGTAGCTGGGGATGTTATACTTTACCCACTGGTTGTCTATTTATTGGTAGCTCCCTGGTTCTTGCATGTGAGTTTTCACATCTCAAAGTGACTACTTATTCTATCTCCTAAAGGTTTCTTTCTTTCCAGAAAATTCAGGGATTTTTGTCTCTTGTTTTCTCTTGGGAAACATGGAGGGTTTTTGTTGTTGTTGTTGTTGCTGTTTAGGAAGAAATATAACACTCTGAATAAGAAGACAAGTGCCCCTGTATCTCATGCACTGTGTATATTGAACGGCAATTCATGTTAAATTGGAGATGGGTCTTCACTGTAAAATGCATGAGTTTGGGAGCATCTAGCTACTTTGCATATTAAAATATTGCTAATAGTAATAAAAACAGCAAATACTTATTACACTCTCTACATCATAGGAATTATGATGAGCACATTTTGGATGATGACTATTAATCCTTGCATCAATCCTATTTGCTAGATATAATTAATATTATTTTACAAAAATGAAAATTAGAGCTTAGAAGTATCATGTTGTTTCCCAAAGGCATACATATTTTAAAATATTGCAAAAGCTTGACCCTGGGTTTCTTTGACCATGTACTCTTCACTTACCCACTGTGTGAGCTAACTAGAGATCCATCAGAGAAATAAACCTCAACAGAAGGTCCTAGCTATCAGAACCGCAGGCTCCCATCCAGTCCTACTGCTTTTAACATCCAGGCCTGAGTTGCATCAACACTGGACTTAAAGACATGCATTCCTTAAGCTATGCTCATGTATCACCATGACCTTGCAGTTACAGCTGCAGAATTATCTTCACCACTGCCACGCTTCTCCAAACTCCTAGGTATGAGCTTGTCCTCAGGTTGCCCCACCAAATCTATGCAGTGTTTCTTAAGCATTTGGTACCTTTCTCTCTCCTCTTCTCCAACACTCCACCCCCATTACACCCCAGCTTGAGCTCTCAAGGACTAGACTTGCCAGATAAAATGATAAGATACAAGATGCCCAGTTCTATTTGAATTTCAGGGAAAAAAAATTTCAGCATGCATATGCCCTGTGTAATATTTGGGACATACTTATACAAAAAATATTCATTGTTTATCTGAAATTCAAATTTAACTTGACATTTTGTATTTTTATTGGTTATATCTGGCCACCTTACCAAAAATCTTCCTTATAAACATCCTTGTCCATCAGAACAAAAAAACATTGAAATGACAATACATGAATTCTTTGACTCTTCCAAATGAATCTTAAATTGAAGAGCAGTCTCTAAACCCAAGGATCTTGTTAAAATACTGACATTCAGACTGCATATCCAGCCAGCGAAGTCTGAATTCCCAGAGGTGGCCATCCAGAAAGGGGTCTTATTTTATAGCTGCTAATACAAGGCCAGGGATGAGTGCTGTCACTCTAAAATAAAACACAGAAGAGGCCAGCACCCAGCCAAACAAAAAGTCCTCCTCACTTGGGTTCTGGGACATCAGAATGGAAAGCTTTTGAATTAGAAGAGATTTCAAACTTGTAAAACCCTCACAGAGTTGTGGGAATCCAGACACGTCCATACACACATCCAAATACATTTGGAATTGATGTGGAAACTGTCTTAAATAGACTAAAGAATAAACAAGTATGAGAATATAGTAACATGAGAAACAGTTTCAACATAGAATAAAATAGCAAACAAAAGAAAGTTAATTAAAACTTGTAGTGTCACATTGTAATGATAGCTAAATAATTAGTTCATTGATAGACCAACTCAGCTATCCACAGAAATACGTCAGAAACCCCAAGGATGCACAGAACTGATATCTTTAAGTAGATCTGTATACTGTAAATTCTACTTATGCATATAGCCCAAGGTCCTCAGAGAAAGGATTATTTCCAGGCCTAAGGTAGAGAAAACACAAGGAAAATCTGGAACATCTTTCTACGTTAGGAAAAAGGAACCAGTTTACAAATGAGTTTGAGTCCAAAGACCACAGGTTCAAAGGGTCTTCTGCTAATAATTGCAGATGGTGTGTATCAGGAAAAACAACAACTATATAAAACTGTATACAAATAGAACATATCCTGTATATGGTATACTACAGTAGAAAGAGAAAGTAAAACCCACGAGCTCACTGTGATAGACACAAAAACAGAACAAGGCAAGCAAATCTTAAATGGTACCTATAGCTCTGGAAGTGGTGTATCTAGTTTCTCCTCTGAAAGGTGCTTGGTGAGAAGAGTGAAGAACTCACCTAGCTTCCCTAGGAGAACTGCACCTTGTCCTCATTAGTATGTAAAATTGTGCATATTCAGTGAAATTGTTGATTCAATCCCATTTCACCAGCTAAAGCCATTAGGTAAAAGGTTTATGATGAAAAGGATCTTCATAAGATTTCAGAGTTAACGCTTAAAAATCACAACATGGGGCTGGAGAGATGGCTCAGAGGTTAAGAGCACTGACTGCTCTTCCAGAGGTCCTGAGTTCAATTCCCAGCAACCACATGGTGGCTCACAACCATCTGTAATGAGATCTGGTGCCCTCTTCTGGCCTGCAGTCACATATGCTGTATACATAATAAATAAATAAATAAATAAATAAATAAGTCTTTAAAAAAAAAATCACAACATGCTAAACATCAGTCTGCCATTGTCATCACTGTCACAAATGATCAGAGCTGAGCTGGGCGTGGTGGCGCACACCTTTAATCCCAGCACTCAGGAGGCAGAGGCAGGAGGATCTCTGTGAGTTCAAGGCCAGCCTGGACTACAGAGCAAGTTCCAGGACAGCCAGAGCTGTTACACACAGAAACCCTGATTTGTAAAACAAGCAAGCAAACAAAAAGATCAGAACTGAGACCCATGACAGTGGGATGGCCTGGTCCAGGTGCTTTCCTGTGAAAAGTGAAACCAAGCACGGAAAAAAAAAAATCTCACCACGGAGGTGACGGCAATCTACCAAACCGTTAAAGCTCAGTTCCACCTGCTGAGTATACAGAGGACAAAGTAGAGAGCAAATGATGCCAAATGAAAAGAGTTAAGCTAATGCAGACCATGGGGTATTCTGTAAAACCATGAATCACATCTTTTAAAATAACACTCACATTAGGGGGCAGTCAGATATACCAGTAGCTCTCCAGAGTGAAAGGAATCTGACGAAACACTCCCACCTAATGCAATGCACCAACTTCTAGTGGACTGGGCAACCAAATGTAGCTTTAAATGATGCCTTGAAAACTTAAAGAATTATTTTCAGGTATGGTGATTACAAGTATAAAATAATAATAATAATAATAACTAATAATAATAAAACTTGGAAGAATCTCTGTACTTAAACGATACATAAAGAAGTATTTAGAGTGAAATGTCATGATGTCAGTAACGCATTTTTCAGTGGTTCAGTAAATATATGTACGCGCATGTACTTATGCTCAGATAATGTATAAAGTTTATAGATAGAGCAAGTAATAATTTTTGAAACTCAATGAAAACTCATCCATTTTCCCACACATTTAAAAATATTCATAACAAGTGGGTGAAACTCTCAAATCTTACCCCAAAGCAACCTGACAAGGCATCCCTGTTTCAAGTGTTGTGTTCTCTGTAAAACAATTCTAACTTTTCTATAGAATAGGAAATCATTTGTGCTATGAAGTTTATTTATTTATTTATTATAGTATAATCTAAATATTAGTTCAGGTTGGTGGACCGTAAATCAAGATGGCAGCGGTCAGGCCTCCATTCGACTGGCATCCTTGACCTGCCAGATAGAACTGTTTTCATCATCTGCACTTCCTAAAGTATGTGCATGTACCAGGAACAAGAAGAGATAAGAGGTCTGCCATGTAATTAAACCAACTATATCTTTTACCTCCAAAAAATACAGTGTAATGACTGAGTGGCTGTGTTCTCATTTATGAAACTACCTAACATTCTAGATAATATTGGTTAAAACTACCCTTTCCTTCCCTGTACATTGTGGCTTGCTGCCTCCCAGCAGGCAGTGGGTTTCACCATCCCACTTCTTGCTGTGAGCTGCGCCAGCCAGGAGTATCTGCATGAGTACAATGCATACAAAGCCCACGCAGCTTTAAATATAATTACAAAGTTCAGCCAGCTCATACTTTTCTTGCATTCTACCAAGAGTAAAATATATCCAAGATAGGGGATGCTCCTTTAGGCAGAGCCTCTGTATGAGAAAAATGTGGGAACAGATCACAGTTGACCTTCAGCCTGGAGTCGGGTTAGAGGAAAGCAGCAGCAGCCCCTATGTGCCTAGCATGAATGAAAACAAATGCTCTCCATTCTGGGTTTAATGAGAGGTGAGGAGGAGGGCAGGGCTTGTTAGGCAATGAGGGCCCATAACAACCCTACTAACCTTCTATGGTTGTTGGGCAGATTCAGTGTGATAACCCTGAAAAACGGGTAGGTAGCAGAGCATCCCACATGTAGTCATATTCCGGAACTGATCTGTTTTTATGATGCAGATATTGGCTTTATCAATGCCCTCAACCAAGATCTGCTTTTGACTAACCAGGTAATGGCTTTAATAATGCCCTCAACCAAGATCTGCTTTTGACTAACCAGGTAATGGCTTTAATAATGCCCTCAACCAAGATCTGCTTTCGACTGACCAGCCACAATTCTGGTATTTAGTTTGAGCTGCAACACACCAATGCCAACTCACCATTAATGTGTTCTGTATTATTTTAATTTAACGTAATTTCTTTATTGATTCTTTGGGAACTTCACATCATGCACCCTAATTCCACTCACCTCCCAGTCCCCCCCATATCTTCCCCTTACCCCTGCAGCACCCTCCAGAGGAAAATTAAAAACAAAACAAAATAAGCAAGCAAACAAACAAAGCAAACAAACAAAATAACCTCTTTGCTCCTCCATCTTTTCCTGCTCACCTCTCCAGCACCTCCTCATTTGTCCTGGTGGCAGTGGGAGCTGTAGTGTGTCATATGGTGTACTGTTTTGTCCAATCGGCTTTACAAGCAAATGTTCATTGCAATGAATCTTTGCAATGATTCAAGGTCTGGTTCAAGGCCTCCGGTTTCTGGCACACCATCATCACTGGATCTTCACCAAAACTCCGCTGGGATATCCCAGGACTGCTGAGTCATGGAGATCCTGCCAGTATCGTTCCACAGAACCAGTCCTTTCATGAGCTCCAATAGATCCTAGATGGTGTAGAGGTTAGGGTGGGCTGACCCTAGGCCTGGCTGTGCTAGCTGAGCTGGTCAGTCCCGGCCACTGGGGCTGCCCCTCTCGGGGGAGGGGGTGGAGCCAACTCCCCTAGGCTCATGCCATCAGGGTCAGTTCTCCCTTGTCTGTGGTGAGAGTCCAGGCCAGTTCTCTTGCTACAGTCTGGGGCGGGGCCAGCCTTCCCAGGGTCAGGGAAGGCTGATTTTATCACACATGGTTCCTATGGTCCCCTGAGGTGACACAGGCCACAAACCTCAATGCAGACCCTAGCTACAGGAGGACCATGGACCCAGCTCAGGCCTGGACAGATGGTCCTATGTTTTATATCACCAATCTTTATCTCGGTCTTCTGTGATTTGTGACTCTCTGTCAGGCCACAGAGTGGCTAGCTCTACTCATTCTGAAAGCCACCTGGATCATGACCTCTTCACTTGGTTGGCTAACTCCCACTCGGTGCTACAATGCTATTTCACCCAAGACTTCCAGATCTCCTGAATCTCCAGCAGGAGAAAAAAAAAACCATACATAATCTCTGAACATCCATGATAAAGATGATGTTATTTCATTCCCGAAGGACCCTGGGCCCTGTGCATCAGTGTGTGCACACACTGCTCGGATGTTACATGAGGACATCTCTCAGAGTTTCAGAGTTACTAACCCCAGCATAGCTCTAACCCAGCCATGGCTTCTCCTAATCAAGTACAGTTTCTGCATTCTAACGTTTAAGTTAGTTTTTACAATAAACACTTTAAAATGTTAGTGAGTTCTAGTAAACATAAGTCTTCAGACTACAGACCTAAAGACTAAGTGTCTTGGTTTTCCTTCCATGCATCCTCAACCTTTGATTTGTTGCTAGCTGGTGGGGTTGGCCCAGAAGGTCCTCTTGACCTCTCTGAGCTTCAGACTCCATTATTTGATCAATAGGTTATATCAAGTGCCAGCAGACTAATCTGTGGGCCAAGTCTGGCCTGCTATTTGTTTGTGTAAATAGTTTCGTTGAACCCCAGACATACACAGTACTCTGTACACAGTACTGGAACAAATGTGTGCATAGCCTAACATACTGTCCCCAAGGCCACTCCAGGGGCAGTGTGCTTTATCCCTGGGTTAGGTGATATGAAAGGTCTCTGCAAGATACAATTCATCATGATTCTCTAATTTTGTATTGTATGTAGTTCCCTCAACACTGAAAAGACTTAGGGAAAATATCTAGCAAATAGTATCCTAGCTGGTATTTTGAAGTGTAGCCATTCCACCAAACACCTCAGCCACATCGAGAGTGCAAAGATAGAGAGAAGGGGGAGATGCACGAGATGCTGTAGCTGTTTCGGCTTTTCAAGGAGACCCTGTGTTTGATACAGCGTGCGTGTGCGTGCGTGCGTGCGTGCGTGCGTGCGCGCGTGTGTGTGTGTGTGTGTGTGTGTGTGTGTGTGTGTGTGTGATTGAAAGCTCCACATATCCAGTTCCTTCTACATTAACAGAAGGCACATGCTTCCTCCAAGAGGGAAAATATCGTTCAGAAACAGTCTAATTTGCCTGAGCAAATAACAAATAGTTGGAAGTTTTCTCAGCGAGCAACCATTGTATCTGGTTTCAAATTCCTATTTTAAGCCAAAGAAAATGATGATGATCTCTCAGCCATTGCTGTTTTTTGACGCAGACCTGAACTCAGAATTCTAAACAGGACTATGCAGACATGGAATACACTTCCTCTCCCTCACCCCTCCGTCTTCCCCTTCCCTGCTCGTTTGCTGGAACTGCAGAAGTATTGAGTGCTGCAGGAGGGAGTAGGTTTTCCAAGCCATGCAAGTCACTATGGATGGCCTTGCGGCCAGGTAAAGGTTAAGGAGGCCTTTTGTTGTTCTAGTTTAACTTGTCTCTGCCACTGCAGCCTAATCATTCCACATAATAATAGCCCTGATACACCAGCTCGAGTCAAAGTCACACGTCAATAAATCCATTCCTTCCTCCCTTTCAGCCAAAGTGTTGAATAGTACTGAGTGTGCAGTGTCACCAGATCCCATAGTCTGTCACATCAAGGTCATCTGGTCTACAGCACATTGAAAAAGCAAAACTTTCTCCCCTTCAGTACCTTTGTACATCGGAGGGAGGGCCATTGCTGTCCCACAGTAAGGGTGGATGATTGGCAGACTTGAATCAGAGACAAAGTAAGCCATTGAACTGCGCGGCAAAGGTTGAGACACCAACTACCTGTGCTGTTCTCTTACATTTTACAAATGAGGAAGCTGATGTCCAGCAGAAGGCAGGGCCTGGCACCGGAGCCCACAGCCGCCCTGAACACGGCCCTGGCTGATGGCCCAGTGCTTGTGTGTTTTAAACAGCAAATGGGGAGTGCAAGGAGGAGAGAAGAGGAGGTGTCCCAGCACCACCAGAGTTCCTGTTCAGGATGCTGTATTTTCATATATAAATATATAATCTTTTGGGGGGAAAAGCAATCCACCAGGAAGAACTCCGGTTTCTTCAGCTGTATGGAGACCATAGAGTCCTGTTTCCAAGTGTTCTGGAGAATGTCTGACAGGTGGCATTGGCTCAGGAAATGCCAGCTCTTATTCTCAGCATCATTGTCCTCAGGATGAAGACAGTTGCTGCAGGTTAACCCACAGACGGCCACCTCCACGGTCCCTCCCGCTGCACCCTGTGCAGCCTTTTGGCTGCTCTCAATGAGACGAAGTGCCGCTCCTCAAATTATCTTTTCACCTCTGGTGTGAAAATAAAACCTGCTGATAGAGGATCCTGGAAGTCTGCAACCTGAGTTACAGTTTGTTTACTTTGCTAAGGGACTTCCAGCTCCTTCAGGTCCATAAATTCCTCGTGGTAGACCAGGGGAGGGATTGTAAATTAACTTGAATAATAGGACTACATTTGTGTACCTTCCAAAGGTTTAAATCCCTTCCATGAAAAAAAAAAGTCACTCCTCATCTGCTGTCTGTTTCCTCTTAATTAGCCGTCCTACTGGGTACTCCTGGAGGTGAGGGCTTAAAGGAACAAAGGGCAATCAGAGCCAAATCTACAGAATTTCAGCACAAGGACCCTGAGACCAGCTTCCCACCAGATGTATAAGATGGACACAATCATGTGCCCAACCCAGGTCGGGTCTAACAGCTGTTTTATTTAGCAAAGCCTGGGATTCCCTAGTATAATAGCCACCTGGCGTTGTAAGGACTGCATCAGCCAGGACTCTGTTTAAAGCCTGCCTACAGCCAGGCGTAGAGGAACCATTCCTGGAAAACTTGATCCTTCATAAACCCCAGAGTTCCACCCTAATGAGAGACTCTTCCAATCGGATACAAGACAACCTTCAGAGTCAAATGTATGGAAGAGAAATAGTCCAATGGTCTGGCTCCGAGCACTTCTGTGCACTGACCTTGAGCTAGTCTGCACTGCGGAAGATTCTCATGACATTTGGAGACACCACAAGGATGGCTGAAACCATGCTCACAAATACTGCCTAGTGTCACATGGCTGATTTCTCTTTTCTTGTCTAGACTAGGAATTACTCTACACATTCTACCTTTGATACCGTTTTCCAAGCAGTGGTGTATGGATCCATTAAGCTATAAAGGGCCTGTCAAATTCACCATCTCCTGGTAGGTATCCATGTTCATACCTCTTCTGTTTTAGTCTTGAAAGTCAATCCTAAACTCATAAACATATAACAAGATAAGAGTGATTAATAGCTATGGATGATATTGTCTCAAAATTTAAAGAATATACTAGAATTTCAGAGAAAATTCAAATTCTCATCCATGGTTCTTCTAATTAACATTATAGGTTTGTATACACATCAGAATGTCGTAGATAAATGTGTGGCATAAAGGATATTTCACAGAAGTCAACAAAAGACAGGAGAAGAAAAAAAATACACATCTTTTAAGAGATCACCAGTGAAATGCTTAAATAGTAGGCTGTATTTTTCAACCAACAGGATTAGCCCTTGCAGGGGCTATTTCTTCTGAATAAATTGATCATGATGAGAAGCATAACTGACTTTAGCAAACATGATACTCAGATCTGTTCAGGAAATGTCACATGCTAGCCTGGATACTGAGAATCCAGAGAACATTCGAGAAGTCTCATTCCTGAGCTGAAAGTGTTATCCATTCAACTCGGTAATTCTCAGACAAGAAATTCTGCATTCTGGTACCTAATAACTACTAGACACAATTTCAGTTTTCTCTGTTCCACTGACAATCTTCTTGGGCACAAGGGTTTATCCTAGATTTTAATTCAGGTCTGTGCCATAGACCCCAACATGTAGGCGTAGGGTGGAGGTCCTAAAAGTGCGGTCATCTGCCAGAGAAGGTGGTACTCCAATGAAAAAAGAACTGACTTTTCCACAAGAAGGCTTTAAATGTGTGTGTGTGTGTGTGTGTGTGTGTGTGTGTGTGTGTGTGTGTGT
>CABHPQ010167936.1:0-21093 GCA_902168405.1 Peromyscus aztecus | reverse complement strand
TGTGTGTGTGTGTGTGTGTGTGTGTGTGTGTGTGTGTGTGTGTGTGTGTGTGTTTACCTTATTGTGCTCTGAATACACCTGGTCTGAATTTCAAGTCCATGACTTATAAATGACCTTGGTTATTTGGGTAGGTTAAACTCTTGTGACACAGTTTCCTCACCTGTAATAACAACACCTAATCAGTTAAATAATTAGGAGAATTCCACCAGGTAATTCAAGTAAAGAGCTTGTAACAACACAAACCTAAGATTAAGAGTAAGTACTTAATGCATACCCACCATCACCCATTTTTCTACTAGCCCTTTGATGAAGGTTATAGATGAAAGGAAAAGAATATCACTAACCTGTGAGGCACAGTGTTATCTTACCCATGCAATTGCTGATCCTGCTTCAGAACACTCCTTCTGGTTTCCATGCCTCTTTGCCTTTACCTACCATCACCTCAAACTTCAATTTAGATGCCCACTTCAAAGAAATATCTCTGATTCCACTACCTATACCCACGACTGAGTTGAAAGTACCACAGAAGGGGGTCATAGCTGTTGAAGAAAGGACTCTGTGGACCTTAGAACTCTAAACTGAAAAGAAAAGCAGTCAGAGCCCACTCCCCTCTAGCATGATCATCTACAATCTTAGGAAGCAGCCCCTTTCAGGATTTTGTAGAATCATGAGGATCCTGTCCGTCATTGATTTTATTAGAAACCAGAAGACTGGTCCATGAGATGGACTCAAGTAGTCCAGGACTTGAACTCTAGCATTAAGTTGTAGACCCACAGCACATGGCTCCCTAAGTGTTAGCGGCTGAGCCCTCTCTTGCATCTGCGTGCTCTGGGAACAAGCGGAGGAGCCGCAGTGGTGGCTCTTCTCTGTGAGTCTGAGTCCCCTTCCTCATCTCTGTGAACTCTGCTCCGACAGTACTTACCCCCAGCAAGCAGTGGACATCACCATAGCAGAGATTCTCCGATAAAGTGTCGGTTCTTATGAAACCATGATCAGTTCCTAGGGAAATGAAAAAGGCAAGTCCTCCACATCACCACCTTCTAGTCAGATGGTCTGTGGTGGAATGTGGAGAGAACACAATCATCTGCAGTTGCCCCACCCCCATATCTTGAAGTGGCTATGTGGGTGTGCTGGTGTCCTGCACCGTTCACCAGCAAACAAAATGGACTGCTATAGTTAATTGAAAAACAGCTCTGCCCTGCCTGCCATAACTGACATAAGTACTGTTTGGGGTAGGAAATCAGCCATTTCCAATTGATATTAAACGGGGAATCATTTAACATCAATGGATATTAACCAGGCGCAATTGTGCTGAATTAGGGAGAAATGCTTTGGCTCATGCTAAAAAAAATGTTTCTGTGAAGTGAGATTTTTCAGAGTGGGTGAATATTAAGTCAGCTTAATACCTGTATTAGGAAAGAGAAGAAGCCACTTCTCAGTCTACCCTGGGGCTTAGCAGAAAGCCACCTAATGCTCCTTTGGAAGAAGCCATGTTCTGAGGTGGTCTTGTCTTTGAAAAACAAAATCTAAAGAAGTATAATCTGGGTGAGCAGATGAAAGAAAGTCTCCTGGGAGTTTCTCCAGCATCATTTTCCATGACACTAAGGGAGATGGTCAACAGGACTGTCCTGGCCTAGTCTATGATGAGGCTGTCAGGGCCACACCTTTGATACCAGAAGAATAAGCAGGGGCCCAGATATGCAAAAGGAAAGGCATGCTATCAAGTCTTCCCTCCAACTTTTTTCCTGAACCAACATAGGTTAGTCACCCTCAATTTCTTCCTAACATGTGATGTGGCAGGCCCAGCTCTCTCAAATCAAGTTGTCAAACTCTTGTTCATATAGTTATGGCTACTGAATTACCAAGTGGAATTTAGAAGCTGCTCCATTGTCCTCCAAAGAAGATCAATAGCAAGTTCAACTTCCAATCCTTCACTTGCTCAGAGAACAGACAAAAAGTGGGAAAAGGGAAGGATTCTAGTGAGGAATGGAGCTGGAAAGAGGATGGAAGCCTGTGGGCATGGGAGATAAAATAAGCTTTATGGGAGGAGAGACGAGTCTGGGGCAGAACGAAAGCTTTGCAGGCTTACTGATGAAGACACTGAGGTCCAGGGAGGTTCTGTAGTGTCACAGGCCACAAGGCTGCTTAGTGTCAGAGCCTGGTCTAGAACTCTCCTAAGTCATTGTCCATTTTAAGTACTTCATACAGAGCGCTTCTTCAAGAGCAAAGAACTAATAAGGAAAGAAAGTAAAAAAGAGAGAGAAAAACGAGTGGAGGAGGGGTGCCTCAGGAGTGCCAGCTTCACGGTCTGCCTAGAGCATCTAACACAGGAGTAGCAAGAGGAACACATCAGTCTCGAGTTGACACCCCTACATGTGGTTCAAGGATGATTTCCCCCAATTCCTGGTGGATTTCTGTCTGAAACGCTGATAGTCGCAGATGCCAGCCTTTGAGGGGCCACATCTTAAACCTTCTCCCTGGCTGGACTTTTCTGTCTGCAATGTTTGGGCTGAAACAACAGGTCAGGCTCCACCCCAAGGAGAACACTCTCTAGTGAGTTCCAAGGCAGTCTATAAGACTTCAGCCTTTGAAGTGGGCTTTGCATAGAAATGAAATCTGTCCTTGTTAGCTCCTCCACTAAAGAAGCTAAATAAGTACAAAAAAACCCTGTGCCCCACAAACCTCTGCGTTACCAGGAGAAATCCTGATCTGCATGTGGTTATCCTGGCACGTCAAGCCCACTAGATAGTGGGAAACCCTTCCTGATAGACTGTCCCTTTCCTACACACCCAAAGCTAATTATTTTATGAGTCTATGCCCTGATAATGGAGCATTAGAGAAACAATCACCTGGAGAAAAAAAAAAAAAAAAAAGCTCATCAGAGGAAATAGATGGAAGATGCACCTGGGAATGTCAGCATTTGGGTAAAGCTGTGCAAAGGGAGCACATGGAGCTTCTTATTCTAGACTTTCTCCTCACAGCAGTGGCCTTCCCATATTTCTTCCTAACTAAATATAAAAAGGCTTTGACTTCCTGGCTCACCCACCCACATTTTGCTCATATTCAACTATCTTATGGCTAGAATAAGTAGCTACAATAGACTTGATAACAATGTGACCACTTGGGTTAGAAAGGGAGTGCCTAGCAAACAAGACAATGAATAGTTCGCCTCTTTGTCAAAGCCCTGTGTAGGTAAGGTCAAGGCCGAATTGTTTACTCATCTGTTCATTCATTAAGCCAATCAACAAGCTAATGCTGAGCCTATCTATGATATCAGACACCATGCTTGGCCGGAAACCCTAGAAATGCAGAAAACATTTTCCATACTCTCAGGGGTTTGCTGTGTTATAAAATTCCTGTGTCTCACTCTGTGCCCATGAATTATGTCCAGGAACAAACTCATATTGATGAGCTGCCTCATTCTCTGTCACACTTCAGTTTCTCAAAGATTGATGGTTACCTTTGTACATGCCATTTACTCTTTCTACCATGTTTTCCCCTCCAGCCTTCCTCCTTCCCTTCCTTGATTTTAGCAGCTTTCACATCTTGGCTCATGTGTATTCTTAGATAAGTCTCTCTACACCGGACTGAACTGCCATTCTATGTTCATTTCTTCTCAGTTGGAGGTTATTCATTCATTTGCATATTGTTCATTAATTTAATGTTTATCTATGTGTCCTGCTAGATAGTGAGCTTAGAAAGAGAGCGGTGATCTTGATTTTTCTCAGCATTGAGTTTCTATATGAGAGCCTAGAACATCTTGAGCACTCAGGAAATGCTACTTAATCCTTGTTGAATGGGTCTAGAAGATAGTACAATGCTCCTATCGATGCAAGCTGACATAAAAACCTCAAGGAGAGTAATTTTAGTGCATGGTTTCAGTCCCTATTTCTTGGCCCCATTCAACTTGGTTCCATGGTGAAGTTGAATATCATAGAGATGGGAACATATAATAGAGGCTCTTCAGATCATAATGGACTGGAAACATAAAAAGACAGCAGTTAGGGACAAGGCATAGCCCCCAAGAACACACCCACCCCAAGAACACACAATGACCTTCAGTTAGGTCCCACTTTCTAAAGTTTCCAGTACCTCTCAAAATAACCCAAATACCTGGGAACTAAGCAGTCAACACACGAATCCACAGCAGACATTTTGTATTTAAACTATAGCACAATTTCTTAATGCTATAGTTCAAGGTTGAACTTGAATAATAATAATATTCAGTTATTATTGAATTATTATCAATCAAATAATAATAATAATAATAAACCTGTATAATTACACTGAAATTTAATCAGAACTTGCATGTTCATGTATTTCAAGAGTCACTGTGGAGTGTAAAAGAGTACAAGCTCAACCCACACTTGGCAATGTTCAAACTCAACGTCTACCAACTTGTATATAGCTTGGGCAAAGGCTTATGTAATCTCTGTGCTAGGCTGAAAAATGGCTCTTTCCAAAAATACCCTTGTCAAATCCTTAGAATCTTTGACTATTGCTTTATTTAAAAGAAAAAGTCTTCACAGATGTGATAAAGTTAACCATCTTGAGATGAGGAGAAAATTCTAGGTTATCCCAGGAGTTCCATAAACACACTCCCCTGCTGCCTTATAAAATAGCCACACCAAAGAGAATTGAGAGAGACAGAGGAGGGGGAAGTAAAGTGACCACAGAGGCAGAGGTTGAAGTGATGCAGCCACAGACAGGACTGCCTGGAGCAGACTGAACCAAGAAGGGGTAAGGAACAAATTCTCTCCTCAATCTCCACTGAGAGCATAACGCTGCCAACGTCTTGAGTCTAGACTATTTGTCTCTACAACTGTGAAAGAAAATCAATTTCAGTTGTTTTAAGACACCCAGTTTGTGCTAATTTAGTATAGCATCCATGGGTATCTGCTCCACTCTCCAAACCTCAGGTACCTCATATGTGGGATGGAGACACATAACCTATAGGATTGTACATTTAAACAAATCAAAAAGCACTCAGGGATAACTCAGCCCTAATGATCAAGATCAAAACATCTACATCAAAAAGAAAGCTTCTGTCAATCACTGGAGAGTTGGGTCCTTACCTCACTTTCCAATTGCCTGAAAAAGAAATCATTCCAGATGTATGATGACTCTTCCCACCTGTAACGCAGATGCCTTTGTGTCATTTACATGCTGCTACACTGTTGCTAGGAAGCCAGAATCATGCCTGAGCTGTCCAAAAGAAAAATTCACCAGATCGAACCCGGCACCTACCCTAACCCAGATGCCCACGGGATCCTTGGTGTCAGTGAGCCCTTAGCTCATTACAGCTTAAACAAATTTACTGAGTTAGCAGAAGAAAAGACAAAGGCTTCCAAATGAAGGGCTGATGTACATTTACTTCTTATCTATACCTGGGTAGCAAACTTCACTGGAGTCACCTAACGGAATGTGGTGGTGACAAGTTTAGGTTGTTCTTGTCGG
Organism: Peromyscus aztecus; assembly: GCA_902168405.1. Taxonomy (NCBI): domain Eukaryota; kingdom Metazoa; phylum Chordata; class Mammalia; order Rodentia; family Cricetidae; genus Peromyscus; species Peromyscus aztecus. The sequence goes on along the minus strand of CABHPQ010167936.1, from coordinate 15,636 downwards.
AATGATGAGGACCCCTGAAAGCACCAAGACAGCTCTGATAGGGACAGTTTAAGGTCACTCTCCTTGAATATTCCTGCCTTTCCAAGTGCTTTCAAATTTAGCAAGAGCTATTCCTAAATGATTTCTGGATGGTTTTGCGTCATACCCACTCAGAATATCAGCCTACATTATTGTTTGCCTTTAAATTTTAATAAGGGAGTGATGGGAGTGGATCTAGATATGCTAAAATTCAAGAAGTAAATTTCCTGCCAAGAGTGGTGCGTATTGATGGGTTAGCACAGGCGAAGGTTGGTTTCCTGACTCATGCCCATTACACATTCTCCTACTACCGTGATCCACATTCCCAGGCAACACATGAGCTGTGTTGACAGTTGTGTATATGCAGAGGTAGGTTATTTTCTCTTGATAGTATTTCAAGCTCATTTAAAGTTATTGAAGCAGTAACCTTAGTAATTATAGCTACTGGTACAATATTAATGATAAATCTTCTTAAAGCAAGTAAGAGATATTTTATGACCATTATAAATATGAGTCACCCAGACTAGAGCCAGCATAACAGGACCAAAACTTTTCATGAATGTCTCTTTGCAAGATGAGAGGTTGTTTTCCAGCTTTTAAATTTTAGGGTAAATAATAGCTGCCAGCTGATTTGAAGCTGGATCAGCATGCATAACCTCAGAGAGGGAAATAGGGAGGTTAATTTAGGTTTCTGGAAAAACTCAAGCTATATTTTAGGGGTTGCTGTCTTAAAACCAAGCGCCACATAATTCTTAAAATTTTTTAATTCCATTAAAAAGATGTATAGAAAATTAGATCAACCCATCAAAAATATCCTAAAATGCATTAGCTAGATAGAGCATTCACACTTCACTCCTGGGAGCTGTAACTCTCCAGGGAAGAGTTCAGCCCTTTACAAGGTCGAATCATCACTTATTCATTCCACACAGTCACTTTGAGTCAGCTTTGTGCTAGACACCAGACTAAGCCTAAAGGAAACTTTTGTGAACACTCTCTTTGGGATCACTGGGCTTATAGCCTGTGTGACTGTGATCCCTAAAAAGTTTGCTCCACCTAGTTCTGTCTGGTCTAGGCTCCTCATCTTGCTTTCTGTTACCATCTTCATGTTGAATTTCAGACGTGACCATGCCATTTCTCCAGATTTTTCTCAAACCCATGCATGCAGTGTGAGGATGCCAACTGAGAGGAACAGTCTGCTCAAGTAACTTGCCTGCCAGTTCCCACCCCCTTTGGCCACTTTTCCCACCAGACTTATTCAGGAACAATAGGAGGTAGGTTCTCATTTTCTTGGAGTTAGAGATCTATCTACTTCTATGTGTGTGACAAATTGAAACTCTTCTCTGTTGCTGACATAACATGTTCTTCGTCCGGAATTGAAAAAAAAGGGGGGAGGGGTTCTGAAGTACAAATCAAACAACAAGGGATGAGAAATGCAAGATTTTTATCTAAAGAGTTCCCAACTTATTCTAACTAGGAATGAAGGATAGATGAATGATAACTATCCACAGGTTCTGTTGCAGAAACACATCAGGTATTACCCAGGGGTCCAGACATATCAAATAATTCTCTAGAACCATCACTGAATATATTCAAATACTTATGTCTCTCTCTAAGAAGAAAAAAGTATCTAAAGGAACCTCTAGAAGCATTTCTATTAAGGTAGATGAGTTGACTTAATCATAAAATGATGACCAGAAAGCAGAGAATGTATGGAAATCTTTGCAGTTGGTGTCTAAAGTTCAAGTGAAGCTTGCCATTGAGTCAAAGGAGAGATTCTTGTCTATGTCCTTGTTTCTCCCTAGGGCCAGAAAACTTCCCATTCCTACTCTACAGACATGTTTGGCTGGCTGCAGAAAACTTCTTTTTCAATAAGAATATCCCCTACCCTATACAGTAACTCCTGTATTCTGTAAAGAGTTAAACAGACATTCCCACAACTGCTCAGGGATGAAGCCAACACCTCTAAAGATGGCCCGGGGAACTGCTGACTATATGATACTCCATTAAAACAAAAAATGAATAAATATGGGATTTTGATTCCTAAAATGTGTAAACCAATCATCTCTTTTTATTTCAATAAAAGACACTTTGTATGCTTAAATTATACATTTTGAGCTAGGAAAATTCTGATAATTTTCTTCTTTTCATTTTAAAGTAAAGAAAGAAAGAAAAAAGGAGGTCCTCATTAAGTAAGAATGACAATGTGGGGAGCTGGGTCGGAGATTAGTTCTTTTCAAAGTTCAAGTTAATATTGCTTCTTCCCTGAAGTATTTTTTATTATGCTCCTGATTTTCTATTTGGAGGCATCATAGAACTGTTCTGGTGAATTGTCACAAAACCACAAGTCAAATACGTGTTAAATATGAGAAAATGCTGCCATTTTTATCTGATTTGTGGTTCATTCATGCACCATTATCTACTTCTAATTAAATAATCTAAAAATGCACATGGTCAGCAGCTTGACTTTTCATTTCCTAACAATGGCAGTGATTCTGCTTGACTGTTCCCACCTACCCTGGAATTACACATTCGACATATGTATAATCCTGGTCTGATACTGATCCAATATCTGGACAATTTAAGTTCCTGCTGCAAAAATCTGTCTAACCACACCTAGAAAAGAGCATAAGAATATGCCATCCCGTCCCAGACCCAGCATGCTGTCAGCGAGAAACAAGCCCAGCTCTCTTCAGCTGACACTCCAGTCTCACCACCCCACTTTCCCAGTGCCGCATCCCTTGTTGATTTATAGTCTGCTAAGTTCATTAGCGATCCAGTAAGACTCCGGTGGAACTGCCTCAGGCACCGGAAGAAAGACCTCCACTTGCAGGCTGCGATGAACTCGGACAGTTGACTACTTCATTAAGGCTGCTCTTCCACTGGACAGTGGCAGTGTGGAGCTGCTGCCTCTCTCCTCAGCCTCATACCCCTACCTTCATCCCACTCTCCTGAAGAACAAAGACAGATTAAAGACGGGCGATAGCGCCAAGCACTTCCGGTCCCCATGGGTGTCACTACTACTTTATCCTCGTCACTGATCTATTTCACAGACAACTGCTCTGTATGTAATTCCTTTTATTATTTTTTAATCAGTTTAGACCTAAATTAGATAAAGACTCTTCAGAGGCAGTTTAGTTACTAAATAAGGAGTGGGGCTCTTGTTGAAAAACAGCATGCTTGGTCCCTTTTCTGAGGAAACAGGCCGTCCCTGGGAAAACTATCCCTCACACACACCAGGATAGTCCTAAAATTATCTCAAAGATGAAAGTTCTCAAGAAGAGATGGTTTTTGTAACCCAAAGGAGAGTAAGAGAGATTAGGTAATTAATAATGAGTAGGAAGCCATTCAAAATACTCTTGGAAATAATCTTGATTTATTTATAGTTAAATGTATGATTGCAAAAAAAAAATATTTTCAGCCAAACCATAGAACTTCTTCTTGCTAATAATAATACTTAGCACTTAAACAAGCACTCTACATCTACAAAGTGCTTTACAAACATTAACTAATTGATCGTTAACAACACCCCAGTGAGGTAGGTAAGTATTACTCAAGTATTCTCTTAAATGTTCAAGCCAGGATTACAGCAAATCCAGAGTGGGTTGTTATTACCGGTGTGTGTGTGTATGTGTGTGTGTGTGTGTGTGTGTGTGTGTGTGTGTGTGTGTGTCCTGCTCAACTCTTACTACATGAAGGACTTGAGATGTCTTATAAATGGGAGGACAGCTCATCAGGAGAATGACTGAAGCCTTTCCAGGGCTGTGGCTTTGGAGTTTCCCTCACAGAAAGAAAACAGCCTCTGAAGTGGCCTTTCTGAACTTGCAAGGGTTTAACAGAACTGGATGAGGACCAGGCTGGAGACAGAAAGCCAGCCAGCTCTCCCGGCACTCTTCACCTAGTCATGTGTTAGCTCTCTTCACCTTTGATAAGACAGACTAAAGTCTCACCTCAAAAAGAACTTTTATCATTAGTCAGGGAGGGTGGTTGACACAGAAAACATCTCAGCCTAGGAGAGACCTCCATTCCTAGGAGAACAAGTCATGTGCCCCCAGGACAACAGGGCTGACCCTCACGGGATTGCTGGGCCAGAAGAGCAGAGGAAGCAAAGGCCAGGGAGCCATGCTGGGGCTGGGCATTTGAACTGCTCCAATGCAACAGCTAAGGGGGATATTCATAGGGCCCCTTGTGAACACTGCTGGCACTTTCTTTTGGCGGAAGGCACTGCAACCTCAGACAGTGAAGGCCACTGGTCTCTTTCCTGGGTTAGATAACATAATGCCAAAAATGGCCTTGGGTTTTCCATTGATTTCTTCATTTACTCATTAATAATAGCTAATGTGTACCGAGCGTTTCCTCTGTGAAGGTCACTCTGTTAAATTCTCTACTTTTATTTGGCTATTTGATCTTCGCCGCAGTCCCCTCAGGAATGTTCCACCATCAACCACATTTGAACATCTGTAAAATAAGGACTGGAGAAGGACTGACTGGCCAAAGACACACAGCTGCTGAGGGACAGCACTAAAGTTTGGACTTTGAGATTCTTGTCCCACTGCCTGAACCGTGGTGTACTTACATTACATTCATGTCCTTTCTTTTTGAGCATATTCTTAGCCTAGAACTAAGTGCTGGGGTAAGTACTGAGCAAACAGACATGGGTTTTCAATGGTGGACAGACAGAAATAAAACCTCCAAATCAATATGTCATTTCCAACTGTAATCAGCATTGGGAAAGAAAAAAGAAATCAGAGTTTCGTGAGAGAAACAGGAAACTGGATGCACATGAGAGAATCTGAGCAGGCCCCTCCAAGTGAATGACATTTAAATTCAGACCTGAAAGACGACAGGAGCTGGCTGGGCCAAAAGGCGCCAAAGAGTGCCCAGTCAGACAAAGATGAGCAGAAGGCCTGAGGTGGCGGAGAGTTCAAGACTCTGACAGAAAACCAGTGAGATGAGTGGGGAGAGACCCTGGGGTCACTGGTCCTGGTCCCCAGGAGATGCAGTCAAAAGGAGGAAGGGGGCTGCAGGAGCCCTATGCGTCGGTGAATATTAAGTCAGCACCAGATAACCAAAGGATATAGCAACAGTGGCGTGAAGAAAACAGAGATGAGCATGGAATCCCAGGGTCAGCAGTATAGCTTCATGGCCTGCAGGATTTGGGTTTCTTTCATCTTTCTACGTTGTTGTCCATCTATATCTATATTGTCATCCAGCCTATGGCAGGTCCCACCTGAATCACAGAGTAACAATGGAGATCCAGCCCTCAGTGTGACATTCCAGATATTTAAGAGGGAAGAAGGAAGGGTCAAAGATATTCCCAAATCAGCTTCCTTGAAGCATCTTCCAGAACTCCCCCAAAACATTTCCACTTAACAGCTCTTTGGTCATATCTGTTGCACAGCCATGTCTGTTTACAAGGACGTGGGGGAATATAACGCTGGCACAAGGCAGATCTTGCTGCTCAGACAAGAGAGGAGGAGCATCAGAAAGAAAGGTCTGGAGTAGATGCCACAACAGGGCACTAGCTTGGAATTCATTGTAAGGGTGAGAGAAAGCCCATGGAAGGTGTTAAAAAGAAAAGTAACATCAGCCAGTCAGCCAGCATCTTTGGGAACTCCGGCCGGGTCATGTAAATAGAGCATAGATGATGTAAGAGCAGGCACCCAGTATGAGCTACTGTGGTTGTCCAGGGGAGCGATAGAGATGCCATGGCTTTGATAAAGGCAGGTCCTTTGAAATAAGAAGACATGGCAACATTGAGATACATGTTGAGAGCAATGAGTGGGACTGTTTATGTATTTGACGGGCGGGGCCTGTAGCTGTAGGGGCTCGCCAGGATAATGCCTCAGTGAGCAGCACCTACATACATATGGCAGAAGGTGCCAGTTTCATAGAGGGAAACACTAGAGGCGCGGAAGGCGTGGGTGTGGAGGAAAGAGAGATTTCAGTTCTAGACATCTTAAATTTAAAATGCAAGTGCGAGATCCAACAGAAGATGTAGACAGTCGACAGTTGGACATGCAGACCTAGAACTCACAAAAGAAGTGATAACTAGAGATAAATATTTGGGATCCGTTGCCTATAGTTGATGTTTAAAATCACTGGGTTTAAAATAAGTTCTCTTTAGGAGAGAATATCAGATAGAAATTGTTACATATGTCTTGAGGGAACAAAGATAGGACCAGGTAGGAAGAACAGGGCAAACCAAGAAGGCCAAAGGAGTGAGCAGAGTACAGAGGGAAACTCCGCAGAGGGTGGGACCAGGACATCAAGAGAAAGGGCTTTTCAAGGAAAAGGCAACTTGGACAGAAGTTACTAAGCAGAAGTAAAAGGAGAGTTGAATGGTACGTATTAGAAGCAGTATCGTGGAGGTCACTGGTGACTTCCACAAGAGCAGGTACAATGGTAGAGAAGATGTGTGGGTGTGTGGTGAAAGGTGTGTGTTGAGACAGGGGTACATGCAAACCCTTTGTCTGGTGTGGGTGTTAAAGATGAATTAAGGCAGGACCTGGAGAGGTTGTAAGGTTATAGACAAATACTTTAAACATGGAAACCACTGAAGCTTACTTGAAACTCCGTGGAAAGAATCCAGGGGGAGAGAGGGGTCGAACTTAGAGCATAAGGAAGGAGACAGGAGATATGTGACTCAGAACACACGAGGGAACCTGTTTCCACTGAAACGGCCATTTTCAACGGCCCAGGTAGGAAGATAAGAACAGGTATGAAAGAGATAAATGAGAGAAGTCTTCTTCCGTGGCTCCAGTTCTCTCTGGGGAAATGCAAATTTCGACAGCAATGAGAAAGCTTGCCCCATCTATCCCATGGGCAGAGAGGAAAGAGGAGAAGAGCATGCTGGGGCAGCGAGCCTGAAGATGCAGGCGCTCTTGCACACTGCTGGAGGGAGTGTAAATTGGTGCGAACTCTGTAGAGAGGGATCCAACAACATCTATTAAACAACAAATGATGCACAATTTGACCCATCCATAATACTTTTAGGAATTTATCTTACAAATATACCAACACATACGCACAATGGCATGCCTATAAACATAATCATTATTGCACAATTTATAATAATAAGACATTGAAAATAACCACCATTAGTGAGCGGGTTAAATAAATTCATGTATACCTCACAGTGGAATGGAATCACATTTAAAAGAGTGAGAATGCTGGATGGACTGAAATGGGATCCTCTATGATACAAGTATAATTAACTGAAAACTAAAAGCAAAGTGATACCATATATGTAACAGTGAAGAGAACAGGGGAGAAAATATATTCATGTTCTTTTCATATGTATGTTATCTCTGGAAATGTATACACTAAGAACTTTAGTGGCTGGTTCGAAAGAGAGCTAGGAGTTTGCCACATGAGGATAGAATGTTGATTCTCAGATACTTTGAATTTGGAATTATTTCATTGTATAGCTTGGTTTAAAATCAATAATATCATGTTAAAGTTAGAGAGGAAAATGCCTACATTGTGTATTATAAGTTATGGTACTTTGTTGAGGCAGAAACCAGGCATGATAAAAGTCTGATGGTGACACTATTTGGTCATATGATAATGCCCCCCACCCCCGAGAGTTTAGTGTCAATCATGATCGTGAACAGGTATACTCTAAGCAAAGGTTAAACTTTCTGTTCCCTGAGTGAGCAAAGAATATGCTGTTCTGCTGGGGGCTATGGCTAATAGGAAATAATTGCAATAAAAATAACACAGGTAGAGGATGGATGAGCTGGCTCGATGGGTTGCATTTGTTGTGCAAGCTTGGTGACCTGAATTGGATCCCCAGACACATGTGAGGTGGAAAGAAAGAACTGATGCCACAAAGTTGTCCTTTGACATTCACACATGTGCTGTGGCACACAATTCCCTGCACTCCCCACAGACAGTCAAAATAACAATAACAAATTTTTTTAAAGGATAACACACTCAGAGAGAAGAGACAATGGAAGAACAAGTGGATCCTAAGGGTGTGGCCCAGGAAGAGATTCAGGATGCCAAAGAGTTAATTTTATTAATTTTTATGTTTAATGATATGTATGTGCGTGTGTAGGAGTGGGGAGTATGCTCATGTGAGTGTGGGTGCCTGAAGAGTCCAAAAAGGGCGTTGGATTCGCTGGAGCTGTCCAAGGTGGGTGCTGGGATCAAACTCAAGACCTGTGAAAGAGCACCACTACCCAATGGTAATGACTGAGACATCTCTCCAGCCCCTCGGGTTCTCCTGATGATGTGGAGGACACGTCGGGGAATTAGTATCATAGGCAGGATACTATCTTCAGACACCATAACACAAGCTCTGCAGGAATGCTGGGAAGGCTTGTACTCCAGATGAGCACAGTCAAGCAGCTGAAGTTGAAGATGGGAAAGTGATCTTCTTCATGTAAACAATGGCAATGCTCTGGACATGACAATTTATTTTTTTTAAAAAAGTGTGTGTATGTGTGTGTGTGTGTGTGTGTGCTTGTGCGTGCGTGTGTGTGTGTGTGTGTGTGTGTGTGTGTGTGTGTGTTCATATGCCCAGAAGATGGTGTCAGATCCCCTGGAGCTGTGGAACCATACTCTAGTCCTCTGCAAGAGCAGCAAGTGCACTTAAAACTTGAGCCGTCTCTCCAGCCCTGACGATTTCTTTATTATTATTAAAATCATTGGCCTTTGCTCATGAAAAACAGGCAGGAGGGACTCTCACGAGTATATTGTCCTACCCACTATCTAACTGGCCATTCTAAGGCTATGATAATCCTAAATCCCAAATGCACAGGCTTTCGATGGCTCTCGATGCATAGCCTAACATGGCAAGCAGGTCTCCTTGGCCCACTCTTCCCGGGCCAGGCTCAAACACTCTGAACGCCTGCTTATGGCCAGAACATCCATCTTATACCTGGTCTGTAATTATCCTGGCAGGAGAAAAGATATTCTAAAGAAACACTTTTGCTCCTCCCTTTGGCTCCAAGACTACCAGTACAGACCTCTGGGAATTGAGAATTCCCCAGGTGAGTAATTCTGTGTAAGGAAAAGGCTGAGCCCATGATACCAGTCATAGGAAGATGTCACACAGTTCTGATAACTTGCCAGACCAACTTGTAGAAGAGACAGGAGCCCAAATGGTGGGTCAATGCTGGACACAGTAGCATCTTGACCAGGACAGTTTGGTTATGCACACCTCTTGCCCTCCATGTAGACGTAAACCTTGTGTTAACACGGCAAAGATGAACTTGGGTCTCACTGAACCTCTTTATTTGTTCCTTCCCTGATGTGGCTATGTTCAATAAACCTTTCTTTTCTTTTCAGTCTTACTTGTGAAAAGCGAGAGAAAGAGGAAGACAAAATTCAATTGACCTATTTAAGTCCGTGGCCTGAGCCCTAACATCTCCTGTAATACTTTCACATGTTTACTCATGGCCTTTGCTTATTTGAAATAATCTTCCTCTCTTTTACCACAAGTTCAAGTCCAGCTTTCCCCTGCAGAACCATCTGTCCAGCAACTCACAAAGTCCAAGAACACAGAAACTAGCCCAGCTTCCAAAGGGGGTGCCAGAAACCAGGGGAGCAAACTCTCCTCACTCCTTTGTGTTGAGAGAAAATCAAGCACTGGGCTCGGGCCTCCCCAGAGAACTGTAGACAAGGGAAGGGCTTTCCATTTTTTAAGGCTCTTGAAGATCAAGTTTAAACCATTTCCTGGCCAGTTCTCCATGACTCTAGCCAGGTTCAACTCCTCTGGAAGTCTCAAATGTAGTTTCTTTATTAATAATTCCTCCCAGCTTTGATGTCTTCATTTTTGAGTTCCAGAACAGAGTGTTTTTTAAAGGAACTGGGAGAAGGCGTGCTCAAGGGGGGCATTATGGGAGAGAGAGAAGAGCTGTAACTTTCAAAACGCATCTGGACGAATGAGACTAACTTCCTATGACTAACATCCCCCAAACACTAAGCTAATGATTAAATTAAAAAATGCAAATCCCCAAGATGTCATATGCTGCTGGGCGAACTGATGGAAAGGAGCCTTGCAAACAGTCCCCACATTGTGTGGGGAGCTGAGAGGAGGTATGAATCAAAATAACAGAGAACCATACGGTGTTAACCAATGGCCAACAATAAAAGAATCACAACTCAGAGGACAGAGAAAACTCAGATGCATCGGTGAGAGCCCCGCCCCCTCAGTTCTGACAGTTCTCTGGAAATTCTGAAGTGACGGAGGATAGAAAACAGAAGAATGTGTCGGGATGCAAATCTGCAGCCTTCAGCCATGCGGCACTGCTCATCTAGTCACATGACAGGTGGTTGTCCTTAGCACACAGAGACTCAGCCTGACCTCTGCATTCATGTCCTTGAGAAATGGGACCAGTCCTCCTAAATCATAAGAAACCTGGTGATGTCAGTGTGCCGCAGAATGCCTGAGAGACTCAGTAGAGCCTCCTGTATCCTGATGACAACAGTGACTCCAGAAGTTCTGTTTGGGAGGTGCAAGACAATTAGCTTCCTTGTGTCACCTTGGGCTCTAGAGGGATTATGGCCCTTTTATTTCAAACTACCTTGAAGAAAATAGCTTATTGTGTTCCATCCTCATCAATGCATCAATGTATCTTTAACTATACAGCAAGGATCCTCAACCTGGACTTTAGGAATTTCTGGAAGTTCCAAGGAGCCTCTTACATTGTCGACAATATCTTACATGTGTGGTATGGGCACTTTAGGAAAAAAAGGATCCACTGATTTTACTTAATTTTCAAACAGATCTATTATCTAAAATTAGTTTAAAGCCATCAATCTGCTTCATGTAACTAAAAAAAACGTATTCTCAGTTACACAGAACATGTCATGCTTTCCAGATGTGTGAATAACTTGGAAGGGACACCATTAGAATCTGGTGCCTGGATACAGAAACACCCACTTTACACCCCCTCCTTTTCCGAGTAAAAGAGATATGATATGCATTCTTCTCTGAGGGCATATAACTTGATCAGAACTGTGCTAGAAATAAAGGCTCTTTAATGTGGTCTTATTTCTAAGTGTGATTAATGAATGAAATGCCCAGACTTACCCAGAAGTCATCCTCATTACTTTACAAACAATATTAAATTACAGGAGACATCACAAACCAACAACTATCATTCGATGCACAAACATCTTTGTAGTCTATTATATGTTATTAATATAGCCATACAAACTTAGGAGAGACCACAGAATCCTCCCTCTCATGGTGCTGAAGAAGAAAACAAGACCCAGGGTCATAGAAGCAGTCAAGGGTTTGAAGCTAGGGGAAACTGGTCCCAATAGATCACCTGGCATCTGTTTTAGGTGGCATAGCTTCATGCCCTTCATGCCACACCCATGTGCTTTCCCTGCACAAGCTGTACTGAGTGTAGCAAACCAGTCAGTATTGAAGTGTGTACGTGTGTGCCCTGGATCTTAAGGCTTTCTCTCTTATGACTGGGTTCATGACGCAGGTGTGGGTGAGCTGGCCACACAATCCTCTCCCAACACCCCAATAATGGAGAGCAGAGTGTCTTCCCACCTAGGCAGAAGTCTAAGATGTCTGCTCCTATTTTCCTTCACCACCTAGGACTCCAGCTCAGTGAGTCTTGGGATCTTCCCCCCAAGGAGGCAAGCATCAGACGGTTCTGCAGAGGCCTGGCCTGATCCTGTTGCCAGGGTGCTCATCCGGGGTGACAGCTTTGAAGAATGTGGGTCAATTGTTTGTGGACAGTCCCTTGATTTTGCTCTCCCTGCTGTTTCTCACTACCAGATTTGGGTTTATTCATTAGGGCCGGGATCCCTCTGTGTATAGCAGCAGAAGGCTTTGCTTTTTTCCCTCCTTCCAAGTCTTTCTCAGGCTCTAGCCGTGCGTGCATTAGGACCAGGTGAGACGGATCCCCAGACATCAGAATCACAACGCTATGCCAGACTTCTAGCTCACCACTAAGAAGAAAAGTGCCCTGGATCCAGTCCCGTACTTGGTGCCACCACCTCCTCAGCTCCCCCTCATTTGGGCAGGAAGGTTCTCAGGTCCCTTGCAGTCTCCTGAAGGCTGCCTGTCACAGAGGCACCTCAGGCTGGCTGGTGACAGCAGATGCAGAGGCGTCACTGTGGTCTAAGAGCCAGAACCAGGCCTTGCATCCTGTGGAGTTGATGGAGGTGATGTGAGAGCAAAGGACCATCTCGCTCCCGTCTTTTTCCAATCCAAATCCAGAAAGTTGAAGGGTCTGCAGAATGACCCTCGGCAGGGATGGACATCCACAGTCATCTAGGCGACTTGCTACCAACCACAGGTCACCCAATCAGTCTCAGGCTTCTTCCTAAACGCTCTTCCCAATCCATTATTCATCCAGCAGCTTCAGCAGAGGGGCAGAGGGGGCCCGGCTGGAACCACCGGAACAAACTAGCCCTAGGCAAAACTGGAGAGTCCAAATGGCTTGTTTTCAGTGACCTCTGCTCTTTCCGAATACTTTCTCCCTTTTCAAAACTAATTTTCTCCCTGGGGCCTCAGGCTCCCAAGCCCTTCTGAGTAGAACTACTTCATTCACACTGAAATGGGCCATGCTTTCTGCATATTCAGAGTAGGAAGTATAGCTTTTTTAAAGGTCTCATATTTTTTCCATGGTGCAATTATTATCTAAAATAATGGGCAGAGAATGGGTCGATGCCCAATAGGGGGCATGTTTGGGGCCTCCCAAACACCCCTCAAATAACCCCACCCACCAATGCCCAGATGAATCGGAAGCTACAGCAAGCATCATTATTAGAAAGAGCTCCCTCAGAGCTGCCACTTTCCCCAGCAATCCCTCATCCCAGAGACCTTGCACGAGTGAGAAGGTGCTTGCAGATTAATCAGAACGCACTCCCACTCCATCTGCCCAATATGTTGCTAACTTTGGGACATGGTTTCTTCATTTAACAAGGAAAGATAAGAACTAGGTGTGAGTCAGTGAAAGAGCATTAGGCTAGCACATTAGGGCCCCAGATTCGATTTCCAGCACTATAAAACAATAGGAAAAACAAAACAAAACAAAAAAATACAAAATAAAAAAGAGGGGTGAGTTTGCCAGTTGATCGAAAAAAATCTTCTGAATGACTGAGTCTTATTATCAGGCCTTTTACGATTGACGCATTAAAAATGCTGAAAATGGGAAATGAAAGTAGCTTAAAGCTTTAAAATTATTTATTTATTTCCCTTTCTACAGAGGGAGGGAGTTAGCATGCTTTGGCTAAGTGGGGAAGCCCTCAATCCCCAGTGATCCTCCTGTCTCCGTGCCATAGAGCCGGGTTAGAGACATGCACGGTATACCTTGCTTGTATGTGAGTGTTGGCATCTCAACTCCAGTCCTCATGACTGATCAGCAAGTGCCGCTAACCACTGTGCCACCTCTCTAGCCTGGCTTGAAGTTAAAGGAAGAAGCCTTGCAGTGATTACTGCAGATACTATCAATGTACATACCTTGCAGTGTGTATTTTGAGTACCATGCCCATCTAATAGATAAGCAAACTTTGGTGCAGTTTGCGTCCTCAGAGTGCTGCAAAGTCAGAATTTACCACGAACGGTGCAATTGTTCACACTCTAAAAAACCACACCGTCCCATCTCTCAACATCAAAAGAAATTGCCAGAGAGGAAAGAGACAGACTGGGTGAAGCAGAAGCGTGCCCATGAGGAGGGTGGTCCCGTTCTCCCAACTGAGGCTCGAGCACCAGAGAGGAGAAGATGGCAGGAGATCTGAGGAGAGGGGCAGAGCCCAGCCTGTCTGCTCTGTGGAATTAGCTCCCTTGCTGACAGCCTAAGTCTCTGAAAGCTGCGGATGGATGTCTGGGAGCAGAGCTACAAACAGGGAGGATTCTCAAGCCAGCTCTGCAGCCTGTGCTGAAAGACCCGCACCCACCAGGCACTTCCAAACCAGTCTTTTCTGGACGTTCACTGTGTGGTCCAGTCAGCAAGGACTCACTCTTCCAGACTTGGTGTGGATTCTTTCGCCCTTGGAACTCTATAGACTTCACCACACAACACAGGGGCTCACAAATCTCCATAAAGAACTTCATGAAAGTCATCCAGCTAGTAAGCAAAGGCACGTGTGTGGTCATGAGTTGTGCATGTTCATGGGACTTTGCTAGAGACAGACAGACAGACAAAGAATTGACTTTAAATAGCCTGGAAGCTGGTTTAAAGCTTCCAACTTAGATAAATGCAGATGCTACTGTGGCATTGGGAATCTCTGTCAGTGTCTTAAAATCAGTGTTTTAGCCCCACCTAACTTTTGCAGCACCCCCCCCCCCCTTTCTGGTTACAGTCTGGCATAAAAGTGTCAGTTAGTTATGTGGGCGGGTATTGGTATGCTTTTAATTAAGGAGGTAGAGACTAAATTAAACCACATCAAGTGGCTAGTGTTTCTTTAATTTCAGATTGCGAATCCTGTACCCTGAGCACAAGGAGATGGGCTACATCACTATTCCCCTTTAATGGTTATGACTGAAAAGTCCATCTCGTGAGAAGCTTCATAATTGATTAAACACAACTGTGGACTCCCAAGATCAGGAAGTGCAATTTTGCTGGTGTCGCTTCAAGTCTAAAATACCTCCAGGGTAATTACAGACTGAGAAGTAATGCAGAGGCTTTGAAGTAAGGGAAGAAAAGATGATTGGGCACCCAGAGGATCTGCCTCTTCCTTTGTCCTTCATGGCAAAATCTTGAAAGCCTTTGGGGAAGATGCCTGTATCTGGGACGGGGGAAGGGTGGTCCCAAGAGCTGGGGCCCCTCTCTGGTTGCAGATGTTCCAAAGAGAGCCATATCCCCCGTCACAGCAAGCTGCAAGGGTCACCATGGCACCCCCTAAGAAAGGCCGTCTTTTTCTGATTGCTCCAGACGTCATACAGCTCTGACTCCCTTTGCTTTGGGACAGTGTGCCCAGCTGGCTGCCACTTCAGTTGTCCACTCCACTCGAGACAGGGAGATGTGCACTCTGCCTACTCATCTAAATTATTTACCTCCATGGCAATTATCAGATGCTACAAGCCACACTCTAAAGGCCTCTTTGCAGCGAGGATATAAACCTCATTCAGAAGTGGAGAGAGTGGAAGACTATTTCTTATTTTTTAATTAATAATAGGTTAGAAATAAAAACCATGATTAGGGGCAATACATAATGGGAATGCAAGACCTGTGCTGCTCAGAGGCCCATGGCAAGAAATGTTAATGAATGGAATTGGAAGTTCCTCATAGTCAACCTGGAGACAACCAATGGTTTCCAAGTAGAAACGTGAAGAGTTATTAAATGCTGTGTATTTATTGCACTAATAACCAGATTGCCAGAGGTGAGGAGAGATGCAAATACGGGCCCAAGTCCTGTTGAACTGTTGGCTGCAGAAATGCAAGAGACTCACTAGGGGGAAGTTACAGCACACGAACATTTGCCAGTGCCACTCTGATGAATAGTCCGTGGATTAGGACCGTCACTGCTCCAACCCCATGAAAACCCATTTCAGCAAAGGATAGAATCATAACTTCATTTTTTACTGGAACTTGGAGAGAGACGAGGGTAATATTTCTGGCCGCTATCATTTTGCATAGTCTGGCATTTTGTTTTGTTAGACATATAAACTTTTGCCCATTGCCCAAGTTTGCCAGCTCTCTC